>JAVSCE010022004.1:0-95995 GCA_032199065.1 Smutsia gigantea | reverse complement strand
GCTGCAGAATGTGTGTTGTGTTAGCAAGGCATGAAAACAACACTCACTGTACATCTAATCTCAATGCACATTTCCATCAGAGCTCTTGGGCGACCAGATGCATCATCATTGTCCATGAGTGAAGTATTTTGGAAGGAATCTTTTTTCCTGAGCAGGAGGTCTCAACAGCGAACTTTAATATTCAGTAAACCATGTTTTTAAACAGATGTACTATCATCCAGTCTTTGTTGTGGTGGTATAGACCACAGGCAGAGTAGATTTAGCATAATTCTTAAGGGCCCTAGAATTTTCAGAATGGTAAGTGAACATTGACATCAACTTGAGTCACCAGCTGCATTAGTCCCCAGCAAGAGAATCAGCCTATCTTTTGAAGCTTTGAAACAAGGCATTGACTGCTCTCTGGTTATGAAAGTTCTAGATGTCATCTTCTAATATAAGACTGTTTGTCTGCATTGAAAATACTTATTTAGTGTAGCCACATTCATTAATGTTCATAGTGAGTTCCTCTGGATAACTTGCTGCAGCTTCTACATCAGCACTTCACATGGCACTTTTATGTTATGGAGGAGGCTTCTTTCCTTAAACCTCATGAACCAACCTCTGCTAGCTTCCAACTTTTCTTCTGCAGCTTTGTCACTTCTCTCAGCACTCATAGAATTAAATAGATTTAAGACCTTCCTCTGTATTAGGCTTTGTCCTACGGGAATCCTGCTGCCAGTTTTTTTTTTACTTATTTATTTATTTATTTATTTTCCTATTATTAATGTACAGTTATGTGAGCAACATTATGGTTATTAGACTCCCCCTATTATCAAGTCCCCACCAAATACCCCATTACAGTCACTGTCCATCAGTGTAGTAAGATGCTATAAAATCACTACTTGTCTTCTCTGTGTTATACTGCCTTCCCCATATCACCTCCTGCCCCCCACTACATTATGTGTGCTAATCGTAATAGCCCTTTTTTCCCCTTATCCCTCCCTTCCCACCCATCTTCCCCACTCCCTGTCTCTTTGGTAACTCTTAGTCCATTCTTCGGTTCTATGACTCTGCTGCTGTTTTGTTCCCTCAGTTTTTTCTTTGTTCTTATACTCCACAGATGAGTGAAATCATTTGATGCTTGTCTATCTCCGCCTGGCTTATTTCATTGAGCATAATACCCTCTAGCTCCAACCATGTTGTTGCAAATGGTAGGATTTGTTTTCTTCTTATAGCTGAATAATATTTCATTGTGCATATATACCACATCTTCTTTATCCATTCATCTACTGATGGACACTTAGGTTGCTTCCATTTCTTGGCTATTGTAAATAGTGCTGCAATAAACGTGGGGGTGCATATGTCTTTTCAAATTGGGCTGCTGCATTCTTAAGGTAAATTCCTAGGAGTGGATTTCCTGGTCAAATGGTATTTCTATTTTCAGTTTTTTGAAGAATCTCCATACTGCTTTCCACAATGGTGGAACTAATTTACATTCCCACCAGCAGTATAGGAGGGTTCCCCTTTCTCTACATCCTCGCCAACATTTGTTGTTGTTTGTCTTTTGGATGGTGGCCATCCTAACTGGTGTGAGGTGATATCTCATTGTGGTTTTAATTTGCATTTCTCTGATGACTAGTAATGTGGAGCATCTTTTCATGTACCTGTTGGCCATCTGAATTTCTTCTTTGGAGAATGTCTGTACAGCTCCTCTGCCCATTTTTTAATTGGCTTATTTACTTTTTGTTTGTTGATGTGTGTGAGTTCTTTATATAATTTGGATGTCAACCCCTTATCGGATATGTCATTTATGAATATATTCTCCCATACCATAGGATGTCTTTTTGTTCTATTGATTGTGTCCTTTGCTGTACAGAAGATTTTTAGTTTGATATAGTCCCACTTTTTCATTTTTGCTTTTGTTTCCCTTGCCCAGGGAGATATGTTCATGAAGAAGTTGCTGATATTTATGTGCAAGAGATTTTTGCCTATGTTTTTTTCTAAGAGTTTTATGGTTTCATGACTTACATTCCGGTCTTTGATCCTTTTGAGTTTACTTTTGCAGTAATCCAGTTTCATTCTCTTACATGTAGCTGTCCAGTTTTGCCAACACCAGCTGTTGAAGAGGCTGTCATTTCCCCATTGTATATCCATGGTTCCTTTATCATATATTAATTGACCATATATGCTTGGGTTTATATCTGGGCTCTCTAGTCTCTTCCTTTAGTTTATGGGTCTGTTCTTGTGCCAGTACCAAATTGTCTTGATTAATGTGGCTTTGAAGTAGAGCTTGAGGTCATTGAGTGTAATTCCCCCCACTTTATTCTTCCTTCTCAGGATTGCTTTGGCAATTTGGGGTCTTTTGTGGTTCCAAATGAATTTTAGAATGATTTTTTCTAGTTCATTGAAGAATGCTTTTGGTATTTTGATAGGGATTGCATTGAATCTGTAGAATGCTTTAGGCAGGATGGCCATTTTGACAATATTAATTCTTCCTATCCATGAGCATGGGATGTGTTTCCATTTCTTGGTATCTTCTTTAATTTCTCTCATGAGTGTCTTGTAGTTTTCAGAGTATAAGTTTTTCACTTCCTTGGTTAGGTTTATTCCTAGGTATTTTATTCTTTTGGATGCTATTGTGAATGGAATTGTTTTCCTGATTTCTCTTTCTGCTAGTTCACCATTAGTGTATACTAATGCAACAGATTTCTGTGTGTTAATTTTGTATCCTGAAACTTTACTTAATTCAGATATTATATCTAGTAGTTTTGGAGTGGATTCTTTAGGATTTTTTATGTACAATATCATGTCATCTGCAAACAGGGACAGTTTGACTTCTTCCTTACCAATCTGGATGCCTTTTCTTTCTTTGTGTTGTCCGATTGCCATGGCAAGACCTCTAGAACTATGTTGAATAAAAGTGGGGAGAGTTGGCATCCTTGTCTTTTTCCCGATCTTAAAGGAAAAGCTTTCAGCTTCTCACTGTTAAGTATAATTAATGTTGGCTGTGGGTTTGTCATATATGGTCTTTATTATGTTGAGGTATTTGCCCTCTATATCCATTTTGTTGAGAGTTTTTATCATGAATGGATGTTGAATTTTGTCGAATGCTTTTTCAGCATCTATGGAGATGATCATGTGGTTTTTGTCCTTCTTTATGTGGTGGATGATGTTGATGAATTTTCTAATGTTGTACCATCCTTGCTTCCCTGGGTGAATCCCACTTGATCATGATGGATGATCTTTCTGATGTGTTTTTGAATTCAGTTTGCTAGTATTTTGTAGAGTATTTTTGCATCTATGTTCATCAGCGATATTGGTCTGTAATTTCCTTTTTTTGTCATGTCTTTGCCTGGTTTTGGTATTAGAGTGATGTTGGCCTCATAGAATGAGTTTGAGAGTATTCCCTACTCTTCTACTTTTTTGAAAACTTTAAAAGGATGGGTATTAGGTCTTCACTATATGTTTGATAAAATTCAGCAGTGAAACCATCTGGGACAGGGGTTTTGTTCTTAGGTAGTTTTTTGATTACCAATTCAATTTCTTTGCTGGTGATTGGTCTATTCAGATTTTCTGTTTCTTCTTGGGTCAGCGTTGGTTGTATTTTTCTAGAAAGTTGTCCATTTCTTCCAGGTTTTCCAGTTTGTTACCATATAATTTTTCATAGTATTCTCTCATTCTTTTTATTTCTGTAGTGTCCGTAGTGATTTTTCCTTTCTCATTTCTGATTCTTTTTATGTGTGAAGACTCTTTCTTTCTTGTTAAGTCTGGCTAGGAGTTTATCTATTATGTTTATTTTCTCAAAGAACCAGCTTCTGCTTTCATGGATTCTTTCTATTGTTTCATTCTTCTCAATATTATTTATTTCTGCTCTAATCTTTATTATGTCCCTCCTTCTACTGACTTTGGGCTTCATTTGTTCTTCCTTTTCTAGTTTCATTAGTTGTGAGTTTAGACTGTTCATTTGGGATTGTTCTTCTTTCCTGAGGTAGGCCTGTATTGCAATATATTTCCCTCTTAGCAAAGCCTTCGCTGCATCCCACAGATTTTGCAGTGTTGAATTATTGTTGTCATTTGTCTCCATATATTGCTTGATCTCGGTTTTTATTTGGTCATTCATCCATTGATTTTTACGAACATGTTATTAAGCCTCCATATATTTGTGGGCTTTTTTGTTTTTTTTGAATAATTTATTTCTAGTTTTCATACCTTGTGATCTGAGGTTGGTATAATTTCAATCTTTTTGAATTTACTGAGGCTTTTTTTGTGGCCTAGTACATGATCAGTTCTTGAAAATGTTCAATGTTCACTTGAGAAGAATGTGTATCCTATTGCCTTTAGATGGAGTGTTCTGTAGATGTGCATTAGGTCCATCTGTTCTAATATGTTGTTCAGTGCCTCTGTCTCTTTATTTTCTGTCTGGTTGATCTGTCCTTTTGGAGTGAGTGGTGTGCTGAAGTCTCCCAAAATGAATGCATTGTGTTCTATTTTCCCCTTTAATTCTGTTAGTATATGTTTCACATATGTAGGTGATCCTGTGGTGGGTGCATAGGTGTTTATAATAGTTATATCCTCTTGTTGGACTGACCCCTTTATCATTATGTAATGTCCTTCTTTGTCTCTTGTAACTTTGTTTTGAAGTCTATTTTGTCTCATTCAAGTATTGTAACTCCTGCTTTTTCCTCCCTATTAGTTTCATTAAATATCTTTTTCCATCCTTTTACTTTCAGTCTGTGTATGTCTTTGGGTTTGAAGTGAGTCTCTTTTAGGCAGCATATAGATGGGTCTTGTTTTTGTATCCATTCAGTGACTGTGTCTTTTCATTGGTGCCTTCAGAGCATTTACATTTAGGGTGATTATCAATTGATATGTACTTATTGCCATTGCAGGCTTTAGATTTGTGGTTACCAGAGGTTCAAGGGTAATTCCCTTACTATCTAACAGTCTAATTTAACTCACTTTGTATCCTGTTACAAACACAACCTAAAGATTCTTTGTTTTTTTTTCCTCCTTTTTCTACCTCCTCCATTCTTTGTATGTTATGAGATCTATTCTGTACTCTGTCTGTCCCTTGGGTGACATCTATTTAGTTTTAGGAAACTTCCATCTATAGGGGTCCCTCCAAAATGCACTTAGAGGTGGTTTTGGGAAGGTAAATTCTCTCAGCTTTTGCTTCTCTGAAAATTGTTTAATCCCCCCTTCAAATTTAAATGATAACCTTGCCGGGTAGAGTATTCTTGGTTCGAGGCCTTTCTGCTTCATTGCATTAAATATAGCATGCCTCTCCCTTCTGGCCTGTAAGGTTTCTGTTGTGAAGTCTGATGATAGCCTGATGGGTTTTCCTTTGTATGTGATCTTTTTTCTCTCTCTAGCTGCTTTTAAAAGTCTGTCTTTATCCTTGATATTTGCCATTTTAATTATTATATGTCTTGATGTTGTGTTGCTTGGGTCCCATGTTTTGGGAGATCTGTGGAGCTCTATGGCTTGAGAGGCTGTCTCCTTCCCTAGACTGGGGAAGTTTTCAGCAATTACCTCCTCAGTGATATTTTTTATCCCTTTTTCTCTCTCTTTTCTTCTGGTACCCCTATTATGCAAAGATTGTTCTGTTTGGATTGGTCACACAGTTCTCTCAATATTCTTTCATTCTTAGAAATTCTTTTTTCTCTCTGTGCCTTAGCTTCTTTGTATTCCTCTTCTCTAATTTCTAGTCCACTTACCATCTCTTCTACTATATCTAATCTGCTTGTAAATCCCTCCATTGTGTGTTTAATTTCAGATATGGAATTTCTTAATGATTGGATCTTTGTCTTAAATTCATTCCTGAGTTCTTGAATATTTTTCTGTACCTCCATAAGCATGTTTATGATTTTTGAACTGTCTTTCAGGAAGATTGGTGAGTTCAGTTTATTTGGCCCTTTTTCTGTGACTTGTGAGATTTTGGTCTGTACCATGTTCTTTTGACATTTCTAGTTCTGTGTGGTGCCCTCTATTGCCCAGAAGCTCCAGTCTCTGGAGCTGCTCAGCCCCTAGAGTGAGGTTTGGAGTCGTAGGGGAGTGGAGCTGGAGCCTGGGGGCAGGAAAGATCTGTTTCCTGACTCCCTTCTGCCCTGCGTGTCTCCAGTATCACAGCCAGTGGGCCAAGCACACAGGTATAAGCCTCTGTGCTTGACGTCTCTAGCTGTTGTAGGTGAGGCCTCTCCCTGGTTGACCTGACACCAGAGCAGTGACTGCCGGTTTGCGAGCTCATGCTGTCAGGCCAGGAGGAAGGCTCAGCCGGCTGCATATCACAGTGAGGAGCCTTGGAATTGAGTAGCCAGCCATGGGGATGGAGCTCCTGAAGCTCCCCAAAGTTTCCAATCTTCTGGGCAGAGTGCATCCAGACAACCTTGTCCCTCTATCACTTCTCCTTTGCAGCAAGCTCCATGCAAACCCCGTGCCTTCAGCATCCCTCTCGCTACTAAGAAGCCTCTCAGACCGCCTGCCTTTCCCTTGTCTCAGAGCGGCCAGGTATGAATTCCATCCTCCATAAATGGCCGGAATCTGTCTCTCAAGCACTCCACCTGTCCCAGCTCCCCGTCCTCCAGAGCACCACACAATGTAGGTTTCTATTCGCAAAGCAGACCTCCAGGGCTGGGTGTTCCACAGTCTCAGGCTTCCACCCCCTCCCCTGCTCCGTTTCTCTTCCTCCTGCTTGTGAGCTGGGGTGGGGGAAGGGCTCGGGTCCCACCGAATCAAGGCTTTCATACGTTACCCTGTTTTGTGAGGTCTGCTCTGTTCGTGAGGTCTGTATGCAGTGTGGTGCAGCCTTCTTTCCTGTTTGTGTTTTAGTGTTAGTTGTATTAAGTGTATTTTCACACTATCTGTGGTTTTGGGAGGAGTTCTCTGTGTCACCTCTTACACCGCCATCTTGAATCTCCAATTCCTCTTGCTGCCAGTTTTATCTTCTATCCAGACCACTAAAACTTTCTGCATATCAGCAATAAGGCTGTTTATCATTTGTGGTGTCACTGGAGTAGCACTTTTGATTTCCTTCAAGAACTTTCCCTTTGCTTTCACAACCTGTCTCACCTTTCCACATGCCTTCCTTACTAAGCTTAGTAATTTCTTGCTTTTGAATTCTAGTGAAAGATGTGTGACTCCTTCTTTCTCTTGAACACATAGTGGCCACTGTAGGGTTATTAATTGACCTAATTCAATATTGTTGTGTCTCAGGGAATAGGGAGGCCTACAGAGAGGGAGAGAGATACGTGAACAGCCAATTGGTGTACAGTCAGCACACACAATGTTTATTAAGTTTGCTGTTTTATATGGGCATAGTTCTCATCCCCCAAAGCAATTACAAAAGTAACATCAGAGATAACTGATCACAGATCACCATAACAAATATAATAATACAGACAACGTTTGAAATATTGTAGGAATTGCAAAAATGTGACAGAGACACAGAGCAAAGCTGTTAGAAAAACGGTGGTGATATGCTCAATGCAGGGTTGCCACAAACCTGCAATTTGTAAAATAATTATCTTCGAAGTACAATAAAGCAAAGTACAGTAAAAGTAGGTATGCCTGTACTGAGATAGATGATTTTAGAACTTCCTGCTTAACTCTTCCATCCTTCTATCCCCATAGTCTATAGAAAATGAGTCAAGGGTGAATTCATAGAGGAAGAAAACCCTTGGATGTTGACTTCTGTATCATTCATAACAAGAGAATGTGGAAAATTATTTTCATAAAGGGAAACAGACTTAGGAAGTAGCCATAACTTGCCTGTTCACCCGAAATAATTATAGAGGCCAATCTTCGGTTAAATATACAAGCTAATACCATTGTTGCAGATTTATACACAATTTATATACAGACTTGTGCCTAAGATATAATACTAGTTATATATGTAACAGAATGGTAATAAAACCCATCTCTAACACTTGGTGCCTTTTCTTTGTAAATAAGGGCTTGTTTGAATTTAAATATCCTCTCTATAGCCAGGAGAGATTTTCCACAGGTTATCCAATGTATAAAAAATTGAATTTCCATATTCCATAACAATTTTCTTCAGTGCCTGCATATGTAGTAATCTTATATAAATGCATTTCAGAATATTCATTCTGGTTATTAGATGTATTAATAAAGGTATTTTGGTGTTGCTTTTTAACTGAAATTTTTATTTCAGGGCCCTCTTCTTAATGTCCAAAAGTAATTTTCAGCCTCCAAAACTAAAGGACAAAACAAAATGGTAAGTTAAGGAATATATAAATTTATACAATTTTCAGCTGACAAGTGTTTAGTTCCCTTGTTTTTATAGACGATGAAACTGAAGCCCAGGGCCATTAGTTTACGAGAAGGCACACATCTCAGTTATTTACAGAGCTATGGCAAGGGTCTAGGTTTATTTTCTGGTCAGTTGCTTAGGAACTTAGGGTAATAAGGAATAGGAAGAAACCCATGTCAGTACAAAAGATTTTTATAATCTGTGCTCTCATAAAATTCTCAGTGTTCTCGGTGTTTGGCAGCTTGGGTAAGAGGTGTGGTGAGGAAAGGATTTGAAATGAATACCTTCAGATTTTAGCGATTCATTTTTTTGGCCTGTATTCCTTTACTTCCATTAATTACATATTGTTGAAGAAATACATTTCATAACGTGATATGAAAAGGTTTCTCAGTTACCATGACACTTAAAATCAACCCCTATTTTCTTTTTTTACCATCCTTCCCTAATTCTCACAAAAGTTATTACTTTCATCCTAATCTCATCTTTCTCTTACAAAGTAAAGCAATTTTGCCTATTCTTATAGTCCATAAGGATGGATCTCTGGTGAGGGGTCCATGCTCTCTAAAAATTCTCTGTATATTCCTATTTCTGGAGAGACAGTCCATATCTTATTTAAGATTCTAAGAGGCCCATCCCCAAAACAGTTTCTGCACCACTGTTTTATGTTTTATTAGTATTACTTAGGAGCAAGGCCATTTTGGGGATGATGACAGGAGTGGAAGGCATCCTTCCACTCTGGTAATAAAGGAGTTTATATCCTACAGCTAGCTGTATTCTTCTGTATTGACAGTTTCTTCCTATTTCTTGTTACCCAATGTTCCTAAGCAACTGTAATTGAAGGGCTTTATGGCAGGAATGACTGAATATTCATTCAGGAATGAGTGAATGTTAGCTATAACCACTGAATTCACGGTCAGATTCCAGTGCAGTACCTCTGCCAGTCTCAGATGCTATCTGACTCCACTTTATCTCTGCCACAAGTTATCAAATGTAATGCAGTGATTTGATTTGTGTTTATAGAGAACTGCTGTATGCTGTCATTGGTAATGATTTAAAAGGCCTATCTCTTACATTACCCACCCTACCTCCATGCTTTCCAACTCTTTTGATGTAGCAAAGCATTTACCTACTGTATAAATTAGGCAATGCAAAAATATCATTTTGATTCCTAAATGGTACTGTTACACATTGTAAATTCTGTAGGTACCCATTTCTAGTTTTTAGTATATTTCTTAGAGGTTGTATATTATTGTTCTGTTAACTAATTGCATTTTAAGAAAAAAGAGTAATCATTCTTCAAACTTTCTAACTGCTTGTAAGTTAATTTTACCTAGTAACACCAAAAAACTAATATTGTTGAAATATTTGTACATGTCTCTTTTTATTTAAAGGTCATCAACATTCCATAATTTTATCAAAATAGCACTAACCAAAAATCCCAAAAAAAGACCAACTGCTGAAAGACTTCTGACTGTAAGTCATTGAAATTATAGAGGAATTTTCTCTAGCCTTGCAGTAAATTAGGCATATCACTAAAACAAAAGTATTTGTATTTTTTAACATAAAAATGTTAGTAGAACCCAAGAACGGACTAATAGTTACCAAAGGGAAAGGGACTGGGGAGGATGGGTGGGAAAGGAGGGACAAGGGGGAAAAAGGGGCATTACGATTAGCAGATGTAATGTTAGGGGGGCATGAGGAGGGCTGTACAACCCAGAGAAGACAAGTAGTGACTCTATAGCATCTCACTATGCTGATGGACAGTGACTATAATGGGGGTGGTGGTGGGGAGCTGATGAATGGGGTAGTGTAATCACCATAATATTACTCATTTAATTGTAGATTAATGATATCAAAATAAACTTTAAAAAAAATGTTAGTGATCTCTTACAGCAAACTCTGTAACGAACCAGATAGCCAGTATCTTAGGCTTTGTAGGCCATATAGTTTCTGTCACAAATACTCAGCTTTGCCATTGTACCACAAAAGCTGTCATAGACAGTACACTTGAAATGGGTATGACTTTAATACCTAATAAAACTTTATTTATAAAAAAGGCAGGACACCGGATTTTGCCCATTGGCTATAGTTTGCCAACCCCTGCCTTTGAGAAAACTCTTTAAAATATTGCTGTCATGAAACCATAAAACTCTTAGAAAAAAATATAGGCAAAAATCTCTTGGACATAAACACGAGCAACTTCTTTATGAACATGTCTCCCCGGGCAAGGGAAACAAAAGCAAAAATGAACGAATGGGACTATATCAAACTAAAAAGATTCTGTACAGCAAGGGATACCATCAGTAGAACAAAAAGATATCCTACAATATGGGAGAATATATTCATAAATGACATATCCAATAAGGGGTTGACATCCAAATTATGTAAAGAGCTAACGCACCTCAACAAACAAAAAGCAAATAAGCCAATTAAAAAATGGGCAGAGGAGCTGAACAGACACTTCTCCAAAGAAGAAATTCAGATGGCCAACAGGTACATGAAAAGATGCTCCACATTACTAGTCATCAGAAAAATGCAAATTAAAATCACAATGAGATATCACCTCACACCAGTTAGGATGGCCGCCATCCAAAAGACAAACAACAACAAATGTTGGCGAGGATGTGGAGAAAGGGGAATCCTCCTACACTGCTGGTGGGAATGTAAATTAGTTCCACCATTGTGGAAAGCAGTATGGAGATTCTTCAAAAAACTGAAAATAGAAATACCATTTGACCAGGAATTCCACTCCCAGGAATTTACCCTAAGAATGCAGCAGCCCAGTTTGAAAAAGATATATGCACCCCTATGTTTATTGCAGCACTATTTACAATAGCCAAGAAATGGAAGCAACCTAAGGTACATCAGTAGATGAATGGATAAAGATGTGGTATATATACACAATGGAATATTATTCAGCCATAAGAAGAAAACAAATCCTACCATTTACAACAACATGGATGGAGCTAGAGGGTATTATGCTCAGTAAAATAAGCCAGGTGGAGAAAGACAAGTACCAAAAGATTTCACTTATATGTGGAGTATAAGAACAAAGAAAAAAACTGAAGGAACCCAACAGCAGCAGAGTCACAGAACCCAAGAACGGACTAACTAACAGTTACCAAAGGGAAAGGGACTGGGGAAGATGGGTGGGAAGGGAGGGATAAGGGGGGGAAAAGGGCTATTACAATTAGCACACATAATGTAGCGGGTGTGGGGTGGGGTGGGGGGATATGGAGAAGGCAGTATAACACAGAGAAGACAAGTAGTGATTCTATAACATCCTTCTATGCTGATGGACAGTGACTGCAATGGGGGTATATGGTGGGGACTTGATAATAGGGGGAGTCTAGTAACCATAATGTTGCTAATGTAATTGTATATTAATAATAGCAAAAAAAAGTTAAAAAAGAATATTGCTGTCATCTAAAATTAATTGATTTTCCTGGCTTCTTATATAAATATATGAATGATCTGTGTGCATATGTGTTTGTAAAATAATTTTATATTAGAAAAAGTCAGTGATTACAGCAATCTAAGAAAACATTAAATGTCATAAAATTTAATAACATGTTTATATTGGCATAACTACTGAATTAAATGCATGCAAATACAGAATACATATGCTTTTTTCTTATTGTGAAATGGACTGTATCACAGTATTCATTTGCATATCAGTATAATGACATGAGTAATGAATGTCATTTTTATAGCCAAGGTTGTAATTTTACATTAGATAACTTTCCATAGAGAAATAATTTATGTTACAAATTTACTCCACAAAGTTTAGTTTTATAATATGTGATTATGGTTCTCTGATTAATATTTTTACTAATACATTCTCTAATGATTTGTATCAGTAGGCTCCTATATGCTTGTCTTTGATAGTTACTGAATGGAAAAATACAAATAACATTTTCTATAAACCATAGATGTAAAAGCATATTCATGAAATTTTGTTTTGCTTTGTTTTTACTTAGCATACTTTTGTAGGGCAGCCAGGTCTCTCTAGGGCCCTAGCAGTTGAACTGTTGGACAAAGTGAACAATCCAGACAACCATGCACATTACACTGAAGGAGACGACGATGACTTTGAAGTAAGGAGTGTTTGCAGTCTAATACTTGAAAATAAGTGTTTGATATGGCCTTAAAGTTTGTTTTCTAATTCACTCTTTTAAGTTAGTTAAAACAATTTTAGCTGCAAAGGTTAATTGCAACATAAATTATACTTATCCTGCATATAATTACTAGTTGATATATTTTTTAAATTGTATTATATGCATAACCAGTTGACACTTTTCTTCCTAACACTGTAACATTTTATTTTCTTAGTTTACCTGAAATTATTAAGAGGTATAAGATTAGTATCAGAAATGTCCCTTTCCCTCTTCTATAAATCCAAGAGTGCTTTTTCTTCTCCCTAGATCTCAATTTCTATAGTGAAGGTCTGTATTTAAAGGGAAAGGATATCTATTTCCAAGGAAATAAAGGTTGTAGGAACATTACTTTGGACTAAGAAACAAACAAGTTTAGCCAGAGCACATGTACACATTATTTTGCACATTAGAGACTCCCTCGAAATCCAATTGGTCATTTTTGTTGTCTCTGTATTTCACAGTTCATTAATACAATACAAATAATTTTTTAAAATTAAGTTGAAGTTTTCATAGAAATTTTATCCTTTCCAGTACTTGCTCAAGACTGTTATTTGTTACATAATTACATGTATAACTGTTCCTAACTATTCTAGTCTTCTCTGAACATATTGTAGAATTTTTTTTAATTATATGTATTTATTCATATTTTACTTAACTTATAAATTTATAATTTTATTTATTTAAAATATAATTTTATATTTAACAATTATATATTTAGCAATAGAACTTGTAAATCAGGAATACAGGATTTCCTGCCCATTGGTAGCTACCTATTTATGCTTATATATATAACACAACTGTATTTTTTCACCAATTTTATTTGTATAAGCTCTTCTTATATATCTCTTCTCCTTTTGATTCCTTTTTATTTCTGTATCTCTTAGAATCTATCTCTTCATTACTTTTATGCCTTTATTTCCCTTTTATCTCTGTCTTCATTTCTGGCAGGACTATAGAACTAAACTTTATCCGTTACTGTTTACTGAAGGAAGTTCTCTATTTCATGTTCTTAACTTTTTAATTATATCATACAAGTATCAGGATAACTACTAAGACTCATTAGTAATCATTGTGTACCAAATGTTAGGCCAAATAATTTCCATGTTAATTCATCTTACACTCAAAACAGTTCTTTGCAATAGGTATTGAATTTTCAGTGTGTTCTGCTGTGTAATCTTCCTCCAGCAGTGAGTGATGTCTCAGATGTAAACACAAAGGTAGCTAGCTTAATTCATCCAGGGTTGTGATTTTGGCATGCCAGTGTACTGAAGGACAGTGGGACAAAGGGAATTAAGGATATTGGCAAGAGATTGCTTGCAATTGTGGACCACCAGATACAAATTGGGTGGCAAGAAAAGTGAAGATAAGAGAAATGCTACTGGATGAGAGAAAGTAATGGATTGATGGACTAGAGGTTCTAATGGGAGTGAATGAGAGAGTAAGGTTAAAGGATGAAAGTTTGGAGGATAGTGTGAATTTGTATATCAGAGCTGATAACAGGGTCCAGAGTGTGATCCTTGGAATAGACTGCATTGAAGTATGAGAGAGTGTCTTTAGAGATGAGGTCAGAAAACTTAAGTCCGAAACGGTGGGCTTTTGAAGCCCCTTGGTATGATGGTGGGTATTAATGTAGAGAAAAGCATATGAGCCAGTGTCCTAGTCATCAGTGAAAGAGTATGAATCATCAGAAATTTGGTAGATAGGGTTGAGCTGAAGGCAGTTTCAGAGGATCAGGAGCTTATACAAAAGTGTTGAAGTAGTAAGTTTCTTGCTTGATTTATAATATTCTTATTCAGTCTCCCTGCATTCAGTATTTCTCCCAGTCAGATTGCTCTTAGAGCTGACTCTGGTAATGCCACTCCCCTTCTCTAAAATCTCAAAAAAATTCCTTTGCCAAAAAAATAAAATTGAGAGCCCTAGCCTAACATTCAGAGACTCTCATAATCTCGCTCATCCACAGTGTCTCTTTCCAGTTTTGTCATCTCTTCACCTAATCTTTCCTGCAGCCTAATAATAACCAACTCTCTTTGAGTCCCCCTAAACACTCCAAAATTTCCATTTCTTCTTGTATCACTTCATTCCCACATTCTTTCTGCCATCTAGAATTCTTCCCACATTGCTGCACATGCCGGGCCTACTTGTCTGTCAGTGCCTCAGGCCAGATGGCTCTGTCATGAAGAACTTCTCTTCCTCTTCAGGTGGAGGTCATTTCTCCTTCCTCTGATCATTAATAGTAATCTTATTAATGAATGACACTTAACCATTTTCTAATCTTTTAAGTATTTGTGTGTCTTATTTTCCTAGACTATAGGCTCTTTGAAATAAGATTTGTCTGACTTTCTTTGAATCTCTTCAATATTTTATACAGTATAAATATGGAATAAGTGAATAAACTTAAAGTATCTTAGTGTTTATTGTATATTTTATATTTAACCTATAATTTACTTTATTAGTAGTTAGTCATATTTGTCAATAAATGATCCCTTATTAAAGAGAAAACTTGACTTTTTAACTTTATTACTGAAAAATTTTTAAGTGTGTGTATTATGCTTATATTCACAGCCCCATGCAATCATTCGTCATACCATTAGATCTACAAACAGGAATGCCAGAGCTGAACGGACAGCTTCAGAGATAAATTGTATGTGTTTGGTATACATTTTCAGTTGGTGGTTTTGGAGGGTTGAGCTGGGTGTTCTTGTGGGCTTTCTTGGAATAATAAAGTCTGAGACTGAGACTGCATACTTGAACACATCAGAATACCTCTAAAATAGAGGTTGCTCTCTGGTTTATAATGGAATTCCCTTGGTTTATAATTAGTTTTTACTTTCTAATTGTAAAGGTAATGTATGTCCATTGCGGAAAATTTGCAAGAGAAAAAAAAATTTACATCATTCATAATTGCACCAGTGCCAACCCGTAGATAATATTTTGCTGAATTGTCTTCATGTATTTGCATGTATATTTTTACATGGCTGAATTTATACTATATGTAGGATTTTATTTGACATAGTCAAAAGTATTTTTCATATATTAGCCTAGCCTTTTATAACCATTATGTTTAATAACTGCATCTTATTTCATTAGTTGATGTATTATAGTTGAATAGTTCTCAATTATTGGACATTTGGATTGGTTTCAATTTTTTTAAGTCAGGTTAACACTAAGATGAATCTTTTCTAAAATACATAATTAAGAGGGGAAATTGATCGTTATTCAGTAAATCATTTACAGATAAAAGTTTTATATCAGTAGTTATTTGTCATTTTAGCCACATTAATTTAGAAGAACAGATTTGCAAAGAAATTTTAGGTGTGGTTAAATTGACTTAAATGTATACTGCTTTCAAAAGAGATTTAAAGTATTTTATGGTAAAATAAGATAGAAATTATAAGCCATAATGGAGGAAGATAATTTATTAAATATTTAGGCTGATTAGAATTATTGCACATGAGCATTTTGTTAAAGTCTGAGTTTTCTTGAACCCAAATATTTCTGGCTTTCTGGATACGACTTTGGCAATCTAGGTCAGTGGAGAGTTAGAGTGTCCTTCTTTTATCAATTTCAATGAGGCCTTTTCATAGTTAAACCAGTAATTCAAGAGTTTATCCTTTTGTTAGTACCAGATTGGTGAAACTCATTGTGCTTTTTATATAATCTGAAGTGAACTCTTTGGGCTTCAGATATTAGACAGAAAAGTAGTAAAGTTATTATTCCATTATAAAACTATCTTCTTTATTTTAGGCAGCTGTATAGTTATTAAATTAATGTAGTCTAATTTATCCTTTCTTGTATAGCTTTTGGATTTGGCACCATACTTAGCAAGACCTTCCTGATTTTAGGTTATAATAGAATTCTATTGTTTCTTATATTTTTACAGTTTTGTTTTTTTAAAAGTGTTTAAATCCTTGATATAAGGTATTGGTTTATTGATAAAAGGTATGGAATACGGATTCAAGTTCAGTTTCTTTCTAAATGACTGTTCATTTGTCTGAATGCTATTTATTAAAAATTTAATATATTCACTGAAGGATTTGATATGCCACCTTTATTTTGTACTAAATTGCCACATATATTTTAGGACTCTGCATATGTTTTTGAAAATTCTATTCTGTTGCATTAATATGTTTAGTTATGTACCAGTAGCATACTTTTGATTTTTACGTGTTTGTAATACCTGTTAAAATCTGTTAGGACTAGTCTTCCTCCTATACCCCTCACTCCACTGGAGGCCTGTTTCCTCAGAGACTTGGAATGTTGTATTCAGAAACCTCTTTATTTGGAGCTCTGTAAGTTAGAAATTGAGGAAGCTTTTCTCTGTCAGTGACTTAGATCTTCCAGGCAAGAATATAATTATTCATTCTAATGAATATGATTTCATACAGCAAAGTTTTTGACAACCTATGTTTAGAAAATTTTTTTTCAGGAAGAAAGCAGTGGTATTTCAGAGAGGGGGGTCATCATGCGATACTTTACATATGCATCATATATCCTTGGGAGAAACATTGTTTCATGTTGATTTACAATTGGATTTGTGTCTGTCCTTGCAGCCTGATGAACGGCAAGGCAGATTACTTAGTCTGGTCCAGATATGAGCGTATTAGCTTAATTGCCTGCTTATAAAAAATTGTCATTTGAAAAGTTACGTAGGGCCTTGAGTCCAATAACCTAGGAAACCAACTGAATACAAGGAATTGGCACCAAGGAAGATGACAGGTATACACAAAGTACAAGCCCAATAGTCAGTTTAATTAATAGTTAATTAATATGATTTTAGCTGACTCATGAGTAAAATTTAGCCAGGTATTGGATTCATACCAACGACTGACTAAGGCTGCAAAGATCAATATTAAGAGTGGGGATTCTACAAGTACCATAATTAAGAGGTAAAAAGTGTCTGTCAACAATCCAAAACATTAAACCGGCAAAGAGGGGGAAAAATGTAGCTAGAAAATAAAGAACTGTGCACATTAAAAAGAATGACAGTGTCTCTGGTCATCTTATTCCATGGGTCTTGGGCAGATGATGCATTTCATGTCATCATCAATTGATCCAACAGACTGTGGGGAAACTATCATCTTTTTACAGTCATTTGCTTCTGAATTTTCCTTGCCATCTCCAGTCTGGGGTGTCCTACTGTGACAATCTTGGACTGATTTCAGATTGGCCTGTGTCTCTGTATTTGAGAGATGTGATTATAGGGATCATCACCCCATTTTACCATTTTGTTAGTTGTTCACAGTACCTTTATTTTAGAAGGCAGTTTCCAGAATGTAGTCTCTGAGTTTTAAGTGATGAGAAGGTTGTTCCTTCAACATGTTTGAATGCAAAACTGTGTGTACTCTACAGTTCTCAGCTATATTAGCCTGTAAAAATGTAGAAACTGGAGTTGGGGATAGTAGTCCCAGATTATATTAAATGCTTAGTTTTGGTTCACTGAGACAGAGTTTGTGGGCTCCTAAGGAAATTGACCTCACTGTCACTCAGGGCCAGAGTAAACAAAAAACACTTCAAGCTGAGGAAGTCTAAGAATTCCTGAAAGTTTACCCACCTTAAGTTTGAAAATTCCATTTGTCCTTTTTTTCTTACCTGAAGACTGAGGGTGATAAAGGCAGTGAAGATTTTGAGTAAAATGTAGTGTCTTAGGAAGCCCCTCAGTAATAGTTCTAGGGAAGTGAGTGTTTATGTCACTAAAGAAGTACTTAAGAGTTTTCCCAGGTAGGAAACACAAACTCAAGCAACTTATTTTTTGCCACTGTTAAAGTTGATGCTGTTTAACAACTTTGATCCATCCTAGACATAGACAAAATAACCTAAACAAGCCTTTGTTGTCAGAAAAGCTGTTTATGAAAAATTATTTGAACTACAACATATCCGTGTGTCCTCTACATTGGTATTTTTTTTAACTGCCCATGGCATCCAGACCCTTGACATTAATTCAGATTTTTATTTTAAAAGACACAAAACAATATATCCAAGTGCATCATTTGAATCCTTATTATAGGTTCTGCATTATGAAACTTGTGTGTGTGTTTGGTTTGTTTGTTTTGCTAGCATTTGACTCAGTGAGTTTTTTGCTTGTTCTATTTAGGGTTCACTGAGCTTAAATCTGAATTGATATTTTTCATCAAATTTGTAAAATTGTGGGCCACTATTTCTTCAGATTTTCTGCCCCAGATTGTCCCTTCTCCTTCTGGAACTCCAGTTACATGTTAAACCACTTGATGTTTCATTTCATAGGTCACTGTTCTCCCTGCAGCCTGTATACACACGTAAGGTGTTCTTATTCTCTATACTTCAGTTTAGTTTCTGGTGCCTTGACTTAAAGTTCACTGATCTTTTCTGTAGTGTTCATGCTCCTGTTCGAGCACATCAGTGGATTATATTTCATATATTGTATTTTTTGGATCTAGACTTTCATTGATATATGTAGATATATACATATGTAAATACATATATAGTTTCTATATTTCTCTACTAAGATTTCCATTTGCTAATTTATTGTGGCCATCTTTTCTCTTAAATCCATGAACATCTAGCTGTTTTAAAGTCTTCGTGTGCCAATTTCAACATCTGTGTCATCTCTATTTTTTATTTTTCATCTGGTTATACTTTTCTATTTTCCCACTTTTTCTCCAGTCTAAAAAATTCTAGTTTTTTATTGTGTCTTGGACATTGTGATACAACATTGAGTGGATTTTGTTCTCTTCATTTTAAAAGTAAAGTGTCTAAAAAATTAACTAGTAGATCACCTTGCTTATTTCAAGGCTTGGTCATGTTTTACTAGAGCATTTTTCGAGCTCTTTCCTCTGGTTAAAAACTCATATATTTTCCTATTACTGTGTGATCACCATAATTTGTATTTGATTCACAGCACTCCGTTAGATGTTTTCTGATATACCTTGCATTTACTTGCAAAGTCTACTTGCTTGCTCATGGGCAATTTTGTATTCAACCAAAGGCTTAAGGAGACTCCTTGGTATATTTCTAGAGCTCTTTCTTTATGCAGCTCTCTAATTTCTGTTACTATGCCCTTCAAGTTCCCAGTGCCTAAGCAGTCCCAAACTCCAATCTTTGTTTCCTGTACCCAGTGAGACTGTTATTCTCTCTTCAGGTTCCACTTTCTTGTTCTCTAGTTTGGAAAGAATCCTGAGGCAGGAAGCCAGGGTGAGTGTGGATCTAATTGCCATGTATTACTCTTCTCTCAAGGATTACAACCCTGTGTGTCTGTCAACCATTATCTCAAAATAGTTGTTTCATTTTTTTTTTTCACATAACACATACACATTTGTGTTACATGTCTGTTGAGTTGTTCATAGCAGAAAGGTAAGTGTAATTCCTGTTACTTCATCATGGCAAAAACTTGCATCTTTTGGAGGTAAATGAGGTTAGATAATAGAGGATGTCCCCACATTTGTACTTGCACAGACCAAAGATGCCCCCAAAGGTACAGCCAGGATATTTCTTTAAAACAAAACAATAGTCTATTACACAAAACAGTAATATTGAGGCTCTAGCATTCTGTGCCATAAGTCATTCTGTGCTGCAGTAGTTTTAGTCTAGTCATAAGAAATTTTTTTTTAAAGAATACTTTGCTTTGCTTATGTGTTAAAATACCTTAAGTGTTTATGCTAATTTTATTTTTTCTCATTTTATTTTCAATCACTGATACTGGTATATTGGGATGTATTTTAATTTTACCATATCCTGAACCCAATTTTATGCAATTCATTCTCTGGGAATTTTTTTAAGTCATGATATTTGCTTCATATATAGTTCTAATTATTAAATAATACTTCTTTCCTTCTTTTCCATATTTATGCCGTTCATGATTTTTCTCTAGATCTGCTTGCCACTATTTCTAGTTGTAACCAAAAAAAAAAAAAAAACTTTAGCTCATCTCTGTCTCAAATGAGAAAAGTGGTTCTTTGTCAATTATAATACTTGTTCTTGAATTAAGTTGTTTTAAATTATGTTAAGAAATAAGTCACTAATAAACAAAGGCTTTTTATTTTAGGTTATTTTTCAAAAGTAGATGCTGTATTTTACGGAATGTCTTCCAGTCTTTCACTGAATGCTTTATAACTTAATGTTTCTGTTTATTGTAATGAATTACATAAGTACTTTGTGTTGCTTTACAAATCTTATTTTTAGGGATAAGGAATCCAGATCCTTTTTGAAAGTGCTTTTTTAATGTATTTTGTTTCCAAAGATTATATTTCACAATCTTGCATCTCTGTGATGCAAGTGTGAATATTTTCAACTTTTTTGGTCTTTTAGTCACATTACATTTTTTCTTTTTGCCCTTTTTTTTAATTGAAGTAAAAATGATAGACAATATTGTACTGGATTCAAGTATACAAGACAATGGTTGAACGGTAATACACATTATTAAATCCACCCCAACTAGTGCAGTTACTATCTGTCAACATTGAAGTATGTTACAGAACCATTGGCAGTTTTCTCAATGCTGCACTTTCATTCCCATGACCAGCTTACATTATGATTGAGATTTTTTGCATATTTATCTCCCTCATCCACACCACCTACTCACCCCAACCCCTCGCCCATGATAACCACCAGTCACTTCTCAGTGTCTCTGAGTCTACTGCTGTTTTGTTCATTTTGTTTTGTTTTGTTTTAGATTCCACATGTAAGTGAAATCATATAATATCAATCTTTCTTCACCTGGCTTATTTCACATAACAAATACCCTTTAGGTACATCCATCTTGTCGCAAATGGCAATATTTCTTTCTTTTGTGTGGCTGAATAGTATTCCATTGTGGGTATGTACCATATCCTATTTATCCATTCATCTATTGGTGGACACTTTGGTTGCTTCCATATCTTGGCTATTGTAAATAATGCAGCAATAAACATTGGGTGCATATATTTTTTGGAATCAGGGATTTTGTTTTTTTTTTTCTGGAAAATCCCTGGAAGTGGAATTACTGGGTCATATGGTATTTCTATTTTTAGTTTTTTTGAGAACCTCCATACTGCTTTCTACACTGGCTCTACCAATTTACAATCCCACCAACAGTGTAGGAGGGTTTTCTTTTCTCCTCCTCCTCATCAACACTTGTTATTTTTTGTCTTTTGGATAGAGGCCATTCTAACTGGTATGAGGTGGTATCTCATTGTGGTTTGGCTTGCATTTCCCTGGTGATTAGCAATGTGGAGTTCTTTTCACATGCCTATTGGCCATATGTATTTCTTCTTTGAAAAAATGTTCAGATCTTCTGCCCATTTCTTAATTAGGTTATTTGTATTTTGGGTGTTGAGGTGTATGAGTTCCTTATATATTTTGCTTTTTTTCTTGGGGTGTGGTTTTTTTTGAAATACATTTACTCCTTACTGGAAAATCATTTACAAATATATTCTCCAATTACTACAGGTTGCTTTTTGTTCTGTTGATGGTGTCCTTTGCTGCACAGAAGCTTTCCAGTTTGATGTAGTCCCACTTGTTCATTTTTTATTTTGTTTCTCTTCCATGGGGAGATGTGTCCAGAAAAAAATTGCTCATTCTATGTTCAAGAGATTTTTGCCTATGTTTTATTCTAGGAGTATTATGCTTTTATCTCTTACAGTCAGGGGTTTAATCAATTTTATTTTACTTTTGTGTATGGACTTACACAGTAAGAATTCAGTTTCATTCTCTTGCATGTAGCTATCCAGTTTTGCCAACACCATTTATTGAAGAGACTGCCCCTTTATCATATATTAATTGACCATATATGCATGAGTTTATATTTGGGCTCTCTATTTTGTTCCATTGATATGTGGGTTTGTTCTTGTGCCAGTACCATACTGTTTTGCTTTATAGTATACCTTGAAGTCAGGGAGCACAAAACCCCAAGCTTTCTAACTTCTTTCTCAAAATGGCATTGGCTATTCATGGTCTTTTGTGGGTCAATATGAATTTTAGGATTATTTGCTCTAGTTCATTGAAAAATGCCATTGGTATTTTTGCTAGGGATTGCATTGAATCTAGAAATTGCTTTGGGCAGATTGCCTTTTTGACAATATTAATTCTTCCTAATCATGAGCATGGTATAGATTTGCATTTATTTGTGTCCTCTTTAATTACTCTCATAATTGTCTTACAGTTTTCAGAGTACAGGTCTTTCACCTCCTTGGTTAGGTTTAGTCCTAGGTATTTTATTCTTTCTGATGCAATTGTGAATGGAGTTGTTTTCCTGATTTCACTTATTGCTATACTTCATTGTTAGTATATAGGAGTGCAACAGATTTCTGTGTATTAATTTTGTGTCCTGCAGCTTTGCTGAATCCAGTTATTAGTTCTGATATTTTTTTGTGGAGTCTTTACGGTTTTCCATATACAGTATAGTGTCATCTGCAAATATTGGCAGTTTAACTTCTTCCTTACCTATTTGGATTCCTTTTATCTCTATCTTGTCTGACTGCTGTGGCTAGAATATCCAGTACTATACTGAATAAAAGTTATGAGAGTGGGCATCCTTGTCTTGTTTCTGATCTTAGAGGAGAGGTTTTCAGCTTTTTGCCATTAGAATGATGTTAGCTGTGAATTTGTCATATATATCCTTTATTATGAAGTACTTTCCCTCTATACCCATTCTCTTGGCAGTTTTTATCATGATTTGATGTTGAATTTTATCAAATGCTTTTTGAGCATCTATTGAGATGATCATATGTTTTTTATCCTTCCTTTTGTTGATGTGGTATATCACATTAATTGATTTAAGAATATTGTACCATCCTAGCATCCCTGGAATAAATCCCACTTGGTCATGATGGATGATCCTTTTGATATATTTTTTAATTCGGTTTGCTAATATTTTGTTGAGGATTTTTGCATCTATGTTCATCAGGGATGTTGGTCTAAAATTTGTGTGTGTGTGTGGTGTGTCTGTCTGGTTTTGGTATTAGAGTGATGCTGTCCTCATAGAATAAGTTTGGGAATACTCCCTCCAGCTTTTTGCTTTTTGGAATACTTTAAGAAGAATGGGTAGAAAAAAGATGGCACCATGAGAGGTGAGACAGAGGCATCCTCCTAAAACTGCATATAATACAAGAATATAATTAATACAACTACTCCTGAAAGAGCAACAGGAAAGAGGACTGTGCCAGACTGCATACACCTGGAGGAAAGAGCAGACCTCACGGAACAGGGTAACGTACCAAAGCGGTGGGACCCAAGCCCTTCCCCCACCCCAGCTCACCAGCGGGAGGAAGAGAAACAGAGTGGGGAGGGAGTGGAGGCCTGGGACTACTGAATACCTAACTCCGGAGATCTGCTCTGGGAGCACAAACCTACATTTCATGGTGCTTGCATGGTACTCCCGTGAGTAGGGGGTTGGAAAGTGAGTAGGGCAGTCTGAGAGTCTTCTTAACGAAGCCCTTAGCAAGAGGGCTGCTAAAGGGACAAGGATTGCACAGAGCGTCCTGCTCATGAGAAAGGACAGGTAAACAAAATAGTCCGGCTGCAACTCTGCCCAGCAGGTTGGGAACTTTCATGATCTTCAGGTGCTTCAGCTCCCTGACTGGCTACACAGCTCCAAGAACCATCTCCAGGATACTCAGCCTACTGTGCCTTTCTCCCGGCCAGCCCCACCTGGCTCGCAAACTGGCAAACCCTACCCTGGTGTAAGGCCAGCCAGAGGGAGGATCTTTCTACAGCAACTACAAACGCAAAGCATAGAGGCTTCTACCTGTGTGCTCAGCCCACTGGTTCAGGCAGTGGACTCAGGCATAGCAGCCGGGAAGCAGGAAACAGCTGCTTCCTTTCCCCAAGCACCAATACCACTCCCCAGCAACCCCTGACATTGCTTCAAGGGCTGACCAGCTCCAGACAATAGAGCTTCTGGGCACCAGAGGGCGCCATATACAAATATGAAACACCAAAGGAATCAGGTTCAGAGTAAAATTATGGATACAACTCCTGAGAAAGATTTAAATGACATCAACCTAATGAATCTTCCTGAAAGGGAGTTGAAAATAAAAATCATTCACATGCTCATGGAGGTACAGAAAGACATTCAAGAACTCAGGAATGAATTCCGGTCAGACATCCAATCATTGAAGACCACCACAATGGAGGGTATTAAAAGCAGATTAGACATGGTGGAGGAGACGATAAATGAAATATAAACTAGAGAAGAGGAATACAAAGAAGCTGACGCACAGAGAGAAAAAAAGTATCTCTAAGAATGAAAGAATATTGAGAGAACTGTGTGACCAATACAAACAGAACAATATACGCATTATAGGGATACCAGAAGAAGAGAGAGAAAAAGGGATAGAAAGTGTCTTTGAGGAGTAATTGCTGAAAAATTCCCCACTCTGGGGAAGGAGATAGTCTCTCAGGCTATGGAAATGCACATATCTCCCAACACAAGGGACCCAAGGAAGACAACACCAAGACATACAGTAATTAAAATGACAGAGATCAAGATAAGGACAGACTATTAAAAGCAGCCAGAGAGAGAAATAAGATCACATACAAAGGAAAGCCCATCAGGCTGACATCACACTTCTCAGCAGAAACCTTACAGGCCAGAAGGGAGTGGCATGATATATTTAATGCAATGAAGCAGAAGGGCCTCGAACCAAGATTACTTTATATGGCAACATTATCATTTAAATTTGAAGGAGGGGTTAAACAAGTTTCAGAAAAGCAAAAACTGAGAGAATTTACCTCCCAGAAACCATCTCTACAGTATATTTTGGAGAGACTGCTATAGATGGAAGTGTTCCTAAGGTTTCCTAGCTGTCACCAGAGGTAATAAAACCACAGTAAAGAAAGTAGGACAGCTAACTACTAAGCAAATGCAAAATTAAATTAACTATCCCCAAAGCCAATTAAGGGATAGACAAAGAGTACAGAATATGATACCTAATATATAAAACAGGGAGGAGAAAGAAAAAGGAGAAAAAAATAGAGAACCTTTAGATTGTGTTTGTAATAGCATATTAAGTGAGTTAAATTAGACTCTTAGATAGTAAGGAAGTTGACCTTGAACCTTTGGTAACCACGAATCTAAAGCCTGCAGTGGCAATAGGTACATACCTATCGATAATCACCCTAAATGTAAATGGTCTGAATGCACCAATCAAAAGACATAAAGTCACTGAATGGATAAAAAAGCAAGACCCATCTCTATGGTGCCTACAAGAGACTCACTTCAAACCCAAAGACATACACAGACTCAAAGTGAAGGGATGGAAAGAGATATTTCATGCAACTAATAGGGAGAAAAAAGCAGGAGTTGCAGTACTTGTATCAGACAAAATAGACTTCAAAACAAAGACAAGACATAAAGAAAGACATTACATAATGATAAAAGGCTCAATTCAATAAGAAGATATAACCATTACAAATATCTATGCACCCAACACAGGAGCATCTACGTATCTGAAACACTAACAGAATTAAAAGGAGAAATAGAATGCAATGCATTCATTCTAGGAGACTTCAACACTCCATTCACTCTGAAGTACATATCAACCAAACAGAAAATAAGTAAGGAGACAGAGGCACTGAACAACACAATAGAACAGATGGACCTAACAGACACCTACAGAACTCTACACCCAAAAGCAGAAGAATATACATTCCTCTCAAGTGCGCATGGAACATTTTCAAGAATAGATCATATACTAGACCACACTAAGAGCCTCGGTAAATTCAAAAAGGTTGAAATTGTACCAACCAATTTCTCAGACCACAAAGGTATGAAACTAGAAATAAATTATGCAAAGAAAATGAAAAATTCCACAAATACATGGAGACTTCACCACATGCTCCTAAATAACCAATGGATCAGTGACCAAATAAAAACAGATCAAGCAATATATGGAGACAAATGACAACAATAATTCAACACCGCAAAATCTGTGGGACACAGTGAAGGCCGTGCTAAGAGGAAAGTATATTGCAATACAGGCCTACCTCAGGAAAGAAGAACAATGCCATATGAGCAGTCTAAACTTACAATTAACGAAACTAGAAAAAGAAGAACAAATGAGGCCCAAAGTCAGTAGAAGATTACAGCAGAAATAAATAAAATCAATAAGAATAAAACAACAGAATCAATGAAAGCAGGAGCTGGTTCTTCGAGAAAAGAAACAAAACAGATAAAGACCTAGCCAGACTTATCAAGAAAAAAAGAGAGTCTACTCACATAAACAGAATCAGAAATGAGAAAGGAAAAGTCACTATGGACACCACAGAATTACAAAGAATTATTAGAGAATACTATGAAAAATTATATGCTAACAAACTGGATAACCTAGAAGAAATGGACAACATTCTAGAAAAATAGAACCTTCCAAGGCTGACACAGAAAGAAACAGAATATCTGCACAAACAAATTACCAGCAATGAAATTGAATCGGTAATCCAAAAACTAAGAATAAAACTCCTGGACCAGATGGCTTCACTTCTGAATTTGATCAAACATTTAGTAAAGACCTAATACCCATCCTCCTTAAAGTTTTCCAAAGAGTAGAAGAAGAGGGAATACTTCTAAACTCATTCTGTGAGGCTAGCATCACTCTAATAGCAAAACCAGGCAAAGACACCACAAAAAAAGAAAATTACAGACCAATATCCCTGATGAACATAGATGCAAAAATACTCAACAAAATAATAGCAAACCGAATTCAAAAATACATCAAAAAGATCATCCATCATGATCAAATGTGATTCATCCCAGGGATGCAAGGATGGTACAACATTCGAATCCAGCAACATCATCCACTACATCAACAAAAAGAAGGACAAAAACCACATGATCATCTCCATTGATGCTGAAAAAGCATTCAACAAAATTCAACATCCATTCATGATAAAAACTCTCAACAAAATGGGTATAGAGGGCAAGTACCACAACATAATAAAGGCCCTATATGACAAACCCACAGCCAACATTATACTTAACAGCGAGAAGCTGAAAGCTTTTCCTTTAAGATCGGGAACAAGACAAGGATGCCCACTCTTCCCACTATTATCCAACATAGTTCTGGAGGTCCTAGCCATGGCAATCAGACAACACAAAGAAATACAAGGCATCCAGATTGGTAAGGAAGAAGTCAAACTGTTCTTGTTTGCAGATGACATGATATTGTACATAAAAAACCCTAAAGAATCCACTCCAAAACTGCTAGATCTAATATCCAAATTCAGCAAAGTTGTGGGATACCAAATTAATGCACAGAACACTGTGGCATTCCTATACACTAACAATGAACTAGCAGAGAGAGAAATCAGGAAAATAGTTCCATTCACAGTTGCATCAAAAAGAATAAAATATCTAGGAAAAACCCTAACCAAGGAAGTGAAAGACCTGTACTCTGAAAACTACAAGACACTCATGAGAGAAATTAAAGAAGATACGAATAAATGGAAACACATCCCATGTTCATGGATAGGAAGAATTAATATTGTCAAAATGGCCATCCCGCCTAAAGCAATCTACAGATTCAATGCAATTCCTATCAAAATACCAACAGCATTCTTCAACAAACTAGATAAAATCATTCTAAAATTCATATGGAACCACAAAAGACCCCGAATAGCCAAAGCAATCCTGAGACAGAAGAATAAAGCTGGGGGGGATTATGCTCACCAAGTTCAAGCTCTACTACAAAGCCATAGTAATCAAGACACTTTGGTACTGGCACAAGAACAAACCCATAGACCAATGGAACAGACTAGAGACACCTGATATAAACCCAGCCATATATGGTCAATTATTATATGATAAAGGAGCTATGGACATACAGTGGGGAAATGACAGCCTCTTCAACAGCTGGTGTTGGCAAAACTGGACAGCTACAAGGAAGAGAGTGAAACTGGATTATTGTTTAACCTCGTACACAACAGTAAACTTGAAATGGATCAAAGACCTGAATGTAAGTCATGAAACAATAAAACTCTTAGAAGACAACATAGGCAAAATCTCCTGAATATAAGCATGAGCAACTTCTTCCTGAACGCATTTCCTCAGGCAGTGGAAACAAAAGCAAAAATGAACTCATGGAACTACATGAAACTAAAGAGTTTCTGTACGGCAAAGGACACCATCAACAGAACAAAAAGGCATCCTACAGTATGGTAGAATATATTTGTAAATGACATATCCGACAAGGGGTTAACATCCAAATATATAAAGAGCTTGCATGCCTCAACACCCCCCCCAAAAAATAACCTGATTGAAAACTGGGCAGAGGATATGAAGAGACAGTTCTCCAAAGAAGAAATTCAGAGGGCCAACAGACACATGAAAAGATGCTCCACATCACTAATCATCAGAGAAATGCAATTAAAACCACAATGAGATATCACCTCACACCCGTAAGGATGGCCTGCATCAAAAAGACTAAAAACAACAAATGCTGGCGAGGATGTGGAGAAAGGGGAACCCTCCTACACTGCTGGTGGGAATGTAAGCTAGTTCAACCATTGTGGAAAGCAATATGGAAGTTCCTCAAAAACCTAAAAATAGAAATACCATTTGACCCGGGAATCCCACTCCTTGGAATTTACCCAAAGAATACAACTTCTCAGATTCAAAAAGACATATGCGCCCCTATGTTTATTGCAGTACTTTTTACAATAGCCAAGATAATGGAATCAACCTAAGTGTCCATCGGTAGATGAATGGATAAAGAAGAGGTGGTACATATATACAATGGAATATTATTCAGCCATAAGAAGAAAACAAATCCTACCATTTGCAACAACATGGATGGAGCTAGAGGGTATTATGCTCAGTAAAATAAGCCAGGTGGAGAAGACAAGTGCCAAATGATTTCCCTCATTTGTGGAGTATACCAACGAAGCAAAACTGAAGGAACAAAACAGCAGCAGACTCAGAGACTCCAAGAAGGAACTAGTGGTTACCAAAGGGGAGGGTTGTGGGAGGGCGGGTGGGGAGGAAGGGAGAAGGGGATTGAGGAGTATTTTATTTAGTACACATGGTGTGGGGGATCACAGGGAATACAATGTAGCACAGAGAAGGCAAATAGTGAATCTGTGGCATCTTACTACACTGAACGACAGTGACTGCATTGGTGTATGGGTGGGGACTTGATAATATGGGTTAATGTAGTGACCACATTGTTTTTTCATGTGAAACCTTCATAAGACTGTATATCAATAGTATTGTAATAAAAAAAATTTTTTTTTTAGAATGGGCATTAACTCTTCTTTAAATGTTCTGTAGAATTCAGCTGTGTAAAGTTCCATTCCTGGGTTTTTGTTTGTTGGGCATTTTTGATTACCATTTCAATTACATTACTGGCAGTGGTCTGTTCATATTTTCTCCTTCTTCCTAGGTCGGTCTTGGAAGGTTGTACTTTTTTCAGGGAATTTGTGCATTTCTTCTAGGTTGTACAATTTTTTGCTGCATAATTTTTCACAGAATTCTCTAATTTCTTTGTAATTATTTTTCAGAGACTTTCCCCTCCTTTGTCTCTCTCTTCTCCTTATTCTTCTCCTTCTAGGACCCCTGTTATGCAAATATTCTTCATTTGAAATTTTTACACACTCTCTTAGCAGCCTCTCATTTTTAGAAATTTGTTTTTCTCTCTCTTCCTAAGCTTTGTTGTTTTCTTGTTCTTTAATTTCCATCTCATTTACTGTCTCCTCTACATTCAGCAGTCTGTTACTCTTCCCCTCCATTGTATTTTTCACTTCAGTTTCTGTATTCTTCAGCTGTGAGCGGTTTTTTTTTTTTCAATTCTTCTCATTGTTGAAGTTCTCACTGAGATCGTCAGTTCTTTTCTGCAGGTCAGTGAGTATATTTATAACTGTTAGTTTGAAATCGTTATCAAGAAGATTGTTAATATCCATTTCATTTAGCCCCCTTTCTGGTGTTTTACCCTGTTCTTTTACTTGAAACATATTCCTCTTTGTTCTCATTTTGTGTGGGTTTCTGTGTTTCTTCAGTTGTATTAGATAGATCTGCTATGCATCCTTGTCTAGAGAGTAATAGCTTTATGAAGAAGGCAGCTTGGGGTGCCCAGAAGCTCAAGACTCTTTGCTTACCAGTACCTGATTCTCCTTTGCGGTGGAGCTACAATTGCTGTTGGTGAGCTGTGGCCACGTTTCTTCCTGTCTGCCAGCAATGGCTGATCTTTGTCAGCAATGGCTCACAACTCCTTCTGTACCCTATTCGAGCCGTGTTGCAGCGATTTTATGGGGATCGTTGTGGGCGGCCCGCTGTCTGCCTGCTGGGCAAAAATGGTGGTGCTGCTGGGCCAGCAGTGCAAGCAAGGTGGGTATGCAGGGATTGCCTCAGGGCTTCAGCCACACAGGACAGAGGGGACGGGTTGGAGCTAGCTCCTGGTAACACCTCCCCAGTTGGGGTGAGAGAGGTCTGGGAAGGCTTCCCCTCTACATTCCAGGCAGCAAAATCTCCCTCCACCTCCAACGCAGCAAAGCCTGCTGCTGGCCTGTGTGGGCAGGTGGGTGGAGTCAGTGTGTACAGGGAAGCACCTGGGGCTGAGCCAACAGTGAGGGGGATTAGCATTTGGGGCTGGCTCCTGCAAGTGCCTGACTACTTGGGCCAAGGGAGGACTGGGGAAGCATTTTCCACCTGCACTTTCTCCTCTAAAGAGAGCTCCCACCAACCCCTGCCCCACTGCCACCCTTCCTGCTACTGATAAATCTTTCAAATTGCCATCTTTATGTTGGGTCTCAGCAGGACCCATGGAGTATGCCTGTTCTCCACAAGTGAGTGGAGTATCAACCTCCCAGAATATTCCAACTCTCCCTAGTGTCCAGTCCCATAAATCACCAAAGCCCAATGCACTTTGGACTTATGTTTCCAGAGCAGATCTCTGGGTCCAAGTGTGCAGAATTCCTGAGCTCTTATTCCCTCCCTGCTCCATTCTTCTCCCTCCAACTTGTGGGCTGGGGTAGAGGAAGGACTTGGATCCCTATAATCTGGCTCTACCACTTTATCCTTTTCTGTGAGGTCCCCTCTTCTTCTCCAGGTGTAGATAGTCTGTTCTGTAGTCTTCAAGTCATTTTCAGGGTGAGTTATATTTGCTCTGGTTGCTTCCTTGGTATGTATGTGGAAGAAGTTTCCACCTTGCCTTCCTGCTCTACTGTCTATAACCAAGCCTCTCAGTCACATTAGATTTTTTTCAAGTATTTTTTTATTAAGATTTCACATGAAAAACATTATGGTGACTACATTCACCCATATTATCAAGTCGCCCCACAGCCCATTGCAGTCACTGTTCATCAGTGTAGTAAGATGCCACAGTCACTACTTGTCTTCTCTGTTACACTCTCTTCTCTGTGACACCCCACACACAGCATGTGTGCCAATCATAATACCCGTCAATCCCCTTTTCCCTCCCACCCCACCCACCCTCCCGCACCCCTCCCCTTTGGTAACCGCTAGTCCGTTCTTGGAGTCTCTGAGTCGGCCATAGTTGTGTTCCTTCAGTTTTGCTTTGTTGTTTTACTCCACAAATGAGGGAAATCATTTGGTACTTATCTTTCTCCGCCTGCCCTATTTCACTGAGCATAATATCCACTAGCTCCATCCATGTTGTTGCAAATGGTAGAATTTGTTTTCTTATGGCTGAATAATACTCCATTTTGTGTATGTACCACATCTTTATCCATTATCTACTGATGGACACTTAGGTGGCTTCCATATCTTGGCTATTGTAAATACTGCAGTGATAAACATAGGGGGTGCATATATCTTTTTGAATCTGAGTACATTTCTTCTGGTAAATTTCTAGTACTGGAATTCCTAGGTCAAGTGGTATTTTTATGTTTAGTTTTTTTTTTTGAGGAATCCCCATATTGCTTTCCGCCAAACTTGAACTAGTTTACATTCCCACCAGCAGTGTAGGAGGGTTCCCCTTTCTCCGCATCAGTGCCAGCAATTGTGGTTGCTTATCTTTTCAATGTTGGCCATCCTGGTGTGAGGTGATATTTCATTGTGGTTTAATTTGAATTTCCCTGATAATTAGATATGTGGAGCATCTTTTCATGTGCCTGTTGGCCATGTGAATATTTCTTCTTTGGAGAAGTGTCCGTTCAGATCCTCTGCCCAATTTTTAATCAGGTTATTTGCTTTTTGGATGTGGAGGCATGTGAGCTCTTTATATATTTTGGATGTTAACCCCTTGTTCTTTATGTCATTTACAAATACATTCACCCATACTGTAGGATCCCTTATTGTTCTACTGATGGTGTCCTTGCTGTACAGAAGCTTTATAGTTTGATGTAGTCCATGTGTTCATTTTTGCTTTTGTTTCCCTTGCCTGAGGAGATGTGTTTAGGAAAAAGTTGCTCATGTTTATATTCAAGAGATTTTTGCCTATGTTGTCTTCTAAGAATTTTATGGTTTCTTGACTTACATTCAGGTCTTTGATCCATTTTGGGTTTCCTTTTGTGTATGGAATTAGACAGTAATCCATTTTCATTCTCTTACATGTAGCTGTCCACTTTTGCCAACACCAGTGTTGAAGAGTCTGTCATTTCTCCATTGTATATTCCTGGCTCCTTTATCGTATATTAACTGACCTTATATGCTTGGGTTTATATCAGGACTCTCTGTTCTGTTGCATTGATCCATGGGTCTGTTCTTGTGCCACTACCAAATTGTCTTGATTACTGTGGCTTTGTAGTAGAGCTTGAAGTTGGGTAGTGTAATCCCCCCAGCTTTATTCTTCCTTCTCAGGATTGTTTGGCTATTCAGGTTCTTTTGTGGTTCCATATGAATTTTAGAACTATTTGTTCTAGTTCATTGAAAAATGCTGTTGGTATTTTGATAGGGATTGCATTGAATCTGTAGATTCCTTTAGGCAGGATGGCTATTTTGACAATATTAATTCTTCCTATTCATGAGCATGGGATATATTTCCATTAATTGGTGTCTTTTTTACTTTCTTTTATGAGTGTCTTGTGGTTTTCAGGATATAGGTCTTTCACCTCCTTGGTTAGGTTTATTCCTAGGTATTTTATTCTTTTGATGCAATTGTGAATGGTGTTGTTTTCCTGATTTCTCTTTATGTTAGTTCATCGTTAGTATAAAGGAATGCAACAGATTTCTGTGTATTAATTTTGTGTCCTGTAATTTTGACGAATTCAGTTTTTAGTTCTAGTAGTTTTGGCATGGAATCTTTAGGGTTTTTTGTGTACAATACCATGTCATCTGCAAACAGTGACAGTTTAACTTCTTCCTTGCACATCTGAATGCCTTTCAGTTATTTGCGGTGTCTGATTCCTGTGGCTAGTACCTCCACTGCTGTGCTAAATAAAAGTGGAGAGAGTGGGCATCCTTGTCTTGTTCCCGATCTTAGAGGAAAAACTTTCAGTTTCTCAGTTTTAAGTATGATGTTGGCTATGAGTTTGTTGTATTTGGCCTTCATTATGTTGAGGTACTTGCCCTCTATACCCATTTTGTTGAGAGTTTTTTTCATGAATGAATGTTGAATTTTGTCAGATGCTTCTTCAGCATCTATGGAGATGATTATGTGATTTTTGTCCTTTTTATTGATGTAGTGTATGATGTTGATGGATTTTCAAGTATTGTACCATCTTTGCATCCCTGGAATAAATCCCACTTGAATATGATGTATGATCTTTTTGATGTATTTTTTAATTCAGTTTGCTAATATTCTGTTGAGTATTTTTGCATTTACGTTCATCAGGGATATTGGTCTGTAATTTTCTTTTTTTGTGTTATATTTGTCTGGTTTTGGTATTAGAATGATGCTGGCTTCATAGGATGAGTTTGGGAGTATTCCCTCTGCTTCTACTTTTTGGAAAACGTTAAGGAGGATGGTATTAGGTCTTCACTAAATGTCTGATAAAATTCAGCAGTGATGCCATCTGGTCCACTGGTTTTGTTCTTAGGTAGTTTTTGATTACTAATTCACTTTTATTGCTGGTAATTGATCCTTTCAGATTTTCTGTTTCTTCCTGGGTCAGCCTTGGAAGGTTGTATTTTTCTAGAAGGTTGTCCATTTCTTCTAGGTTATCCAATTTGTTAGCATATAATCTTTCATATTATTCTCTTATAATTCTTTGTATTTCTGTGGTGTCTGTAGTGATTTTTCCTTTCTCATATCTGATTCTGTATATGTGTGTACACTTTTTTTTTTGATAAGTCTGGCTAGGGGTTTATCTGTTTTTTTTAATTTTCTTGAAGAACCAGTTCCTGCTTACATTGATTCTTTTTATTATTTTATTCTTCTCGGTTTTATTTGTTTCTTCTCTGATATTTATTATGTCCTTCCTTCACCTGACTTTGGGCCTTATTTGTTATTCTTTTTCTAGTTACATTAATTGTGAATTTAGACTGATCATATGGGATTGTTCTTCATTCCTAAGGTACACCTGTATTGCAATATACTTCCCTCTCAGCATGGCCTTTGCTGTGTCCCACAGATTTTGTGGTGTTGAGTTACTGTTTTCATTTGTCTCCATATATTGGTTAGTAATCTGGTTTTATTTGGTCCTTAATCTATTGATTATTTAGGAGCATGTTGTGAATCCTCCCTGTGTTTGTGGCCTCTTTTGTTTTCTTTGCATAATTTATATCTAGTTTCATCCCTTTGTGATCTGAGAAGCTGGTTGGTACAATTTCAATCCTTCTGAACTTACTGAAGCTCTTTTTGTGGCCTAGTATATGATCTATTCTTGAAAATGTTCCGTGTGTACCTGGGAAGAATGTGTATCCTGCTGTTATTGGGTGGAGTGTTCTGTAGATGTATATGCTAGGTCCGTCTGTTCTAATGTGTTGTTCAGTGGCTTTTCCTCCTTACTTATTTTCTGTCTGGTTGATCTCTTCTTCGGATTGAGTGGTGTGTTGAAGTCTTCTAAAATAAATGCATTGCCTTCTCTTTCCCCCTTTAATTCTGTTAGTATTTGTTTCACATATGTATCTGCTTCTGTGTTGGGTGCATAGGTATGTATAATGGTTATATCCCTTTGTTGGACTGACCCCTTTATCATTATATAATGTCCTTCTTTGTCTCCTGTTACTTTTTTTTTTAAGTCAATTTTGTCTGTTACAAGTACTGCATCTCTCGCTTTTTTCTCCCTATTAGTTGCATGAAATAACTTTTCCATTCCTTCACTTTTAGTCTGTATGTCTTTGGGTTTGAAGTGACTCTCTTGTAGGCAGCATATAGACAGGTCTTGTTTTTTTATCCATTCTGAAACTCTGTGTCTTTTGATTCGTGCATTCAGACCATTTACATTTAGGGTGATTATAGATAGATATTTACTTATTGCCACTGCAGACTTTAGATTCTTGATTACCAAAGGTTCTAGGATAGCTTCATTACTATCTAACAGTCTAACTTAACTCACTTATTATGCTATTTTAAACACAATCTATAGGTTCTTTTTTTTTTCCTCCCTTTTCTTCCTCCTCCATTCTTAATATATTAGGTATCATATTCTTTGCTTTTTGTGTATCCCTTGACTGACATTACGGGTAGTTGATTTAATTTTTTATTTGGTTAGTAATTTGTCTACTTCCTTTATTGTGGTTTTATTTTTTCTGGTGACAGCTATTTAGCCTTGGGAACACTTCCATCTATAGCAGTCCCTCTAAAATACACTGTTGAGACAGCTTTTGCTTATCTGGAAATTGTTTAATCCCTCCTTCAAATTTACATGATAATCTTTCCAGGTAGAGTATTCTTGGTTTGAGGCCCTTCTGCTTCATTGCATTAAATACATCATGCCACTCCCTTCTGGCCTGTAGGGTTTCTGCTGAGAAGTCTGATGATAGCCTGATGGGCTTTCCTTTGTATGTGATATTATTTCTCTCTCTGGCTGCTTTTAATAGTCTGTCCTTATCCTTGATCTTCCCCATTTTAATTACTGTATGTCTTGGTGTTGTGTTCCTTGGGTCCCTTGTGTTGGGAGATCTGTGCATCTCCATGGCCTGAGAGACTTTCTCTTTCCCCAGATTGGGGAAGTTTTCAGCAATTACCTCCTCAAAGACACTTTCTATCCCTTTTTCTCTCTCTTCTCCTTCTGGTACCCCTACAATGCAAATATTGTTTCATTTGGATTGATCACACAGTTCTCTCAATATTCTTTCATTCTTAGAGATCCTGTTTCTCTCTGTTCCTCAGCTTCTTTGTATTCCTCTTTGATTTCTATTTCATTAACATTTTCTCTGCTTCATCTAATCTGCTTTTAAATCCCTCCACTGTATGTTTGATTTCGGATATTGTATTTTCCAAAGTTTCTCTTTCTTGAATTCCCCCCTGAGGTCTTGAATATTTTTCTGTAGCTCCATGAACATGTTTATGATTTTTATTTTGAAATGTTTATCAGAAGGTTGGGGATTTCAGTTTCACTTAGCCCTCTTTCTGGTGTTGTGGGATTTTGGTGTGTATCAGGTTCTTTTGGTGTTTCAGATTTGTAAAAATAACTTGGCTTAGGCAGTGCCCTCTGGTGCCCAGAATGTCTGCTCTCTGTAGCTGCTTAGCCCCTGCAGTGATGGCAGGGGCGAAGGGGAGCAGCGCTGGTGCATGCCAGGAGGAAAGAGCTCTTTCCTTCTTCTGGGCCATAGTTCCTGCGTCCACTGTCAGGGCCAGTTTGCCGAGCACGGCGGGAGGATCCTCTGTGCTTTGCACTTGTAGTTGCCATAGGCATGGCTGGCGTGGCACCATGGTGGGGCAGCCAGTTTGTGAGACAGTCGTGGCCAATAGGAAGGAGTATCAGGCTGTGTATCGTGGTGGGTGCCTTAGCTGTATTACCAGCCAGGGGGATGGAGCGCTGAAGCTCCTGTAAGTTTCCAACTGTCTGGGCTGAGTGTGCTGGGACAATTTTGTCCACCTGTCCTTTCTGCTGAGTTGCAAGCTCTGTGCAATCCTTGCCCCTTTAGCAGCCCTCTCGCTGTTGGGAAGTATCTCTGAGTGCTTGCCTTTCTTTTGTCTCAGAGCAGCCAGTTGTGGGTACCTGTTCTCCACAAACGGCTGGAATTTCAGTCTCTCCAAGTATTCCACCTGTCTTAGCTTTCTAACCACACTAATCTCCAGAGCACCATGCAATGTGGATTTGTGTTCCCAGAGTAGATCTCTAGGGCTGGGTGTTCAGCGGTCCTAGGCTTCCACCCCTCCCCACTTCGTTTCTCTTCCTCCTGCTGGTGAGTTGGGGTGGGAAACGCTTGGGTCCAGCCCAATTACGGCTTTGGTACTTGGCCCTTTTCTGTGAGGTCTGTTTTATTCCCTTGGTGTAGACAGTCTGCCACAGCCTTCTTTCCTGTTGCTCTATCAGGATTAGTTGTATTTGCTATATTTTCTTATTATATGTGGTTTTGGGAGGAGGTTTCTGTCTCACCTCTCACACTGCCATCTTTAAGCCAATCCTCCACATTAGATTTTACAATTTAAAATATTGAGTACTTTGTGAGTAGATAATAATGTGTCCTTTTCTCTGTTTTAGAGTATTTCATATAAAAAAGTTACTCTGAATATTTGGAATCATTCTAAAATCAGTCTGATTAGGGCAAATAAAATACACATGTAACAAAGTACAGTGGTGAATTCCTGAATACTGTTGTAACATTTAAGTTGAGAAATATAATTTGTTCATAAAGTTGTACTTAGTCTCAGAGTCTGCTGCCTAGATGGAGAAAATCTTTAAGTGTTTTCTTAATCATCTGCTTTTAATTTTTCAAAACTCATATTTAAAAAGTGGTATTTAATTTCCTAATGCCAACAGAATTAAGTAGGGTTGTTAGGAAGATACTAAATTGTTACTTTCTTAGGGTAAGCATAAAGTATACTCTTGTAGTAAAAAAGTAAGATTCTGGCTTTTCTCATTTCCTTTCTTCTCTCTCCATTCCCCCCTCCCATAAGCATATTTCTCATTACAGTTCCAAGATTAACCCTTTAAGGTTGAGAGTGCAAATACCTTTTATATATTTTTCAGTTGACAAATTACAATTTGAACCTCCTCTGAGAAAAGAAACAGAAGCACGGGATGAGATGGTAGGAATTAACACTTTTAAAGTATTTTACACATTAAGATTTATAGTTAGGTATACTTTGACTAAGAAAATAATATACTCTGAAGCATTTTGAAAATTTCATGAATTAAAGTTTGAAAAATCTTATATAGTTAGGTGTATTTTGACTAGGGTACAATGTGTGATAAATCATTTTGTAACCATTTATTTTGACCCTTCTGAGTCTTTGAAGAATTTGCTTGAAGTTACCAAATATGTGGAATTTGATGCTCAGCTTTAAGCTTTCAGTATCTTTTTTATTACTGATTCTGTTACATTTGTAGTAAATTTCTGCATCATCTTAACTGTTTTTAATATTTATCTGTTAATATAACCTCTTTTTTAACCATTGTTCTTATTTTGAGATTATTCAGTTAACCTTTCCTTATATAAAAGGAAAGTAACAGAACAAGATTGAGTCAACCTAGACATTATTTTAGCATCACTTTATTTTTAAGCTTAAGTTAAAGTATATTTTTAGAGTAATTTTCTTCTGTTAGTGGATCTCTTCATCTTTAATATCTGGAAGTAGTGCTCTTCCTACTGTATGTATTGCTGTACAGTAAATTCTCAATTTCCATGCTGGTAGGAAAAAATAGTAACACTGAAATTAATGATAATTTAATAATATGTTTAGTTCTCCATGCTAATGGAGTAGTGATACAAATAATGCAAAGTTATGTTTTTCTGTTTTCCTTTGGAGTATAGTAGCATATTGGTAAAGAGGGTTTGTCACATTTGAAACTATATTTAGTGTGCTTATGGAATCTCTTAAGTTTAAGTTAAATGATAATGAGTCATTGATCTAAATATGTCATATGATAGTAAATTTAGCTGGAGATTGAAAGTCATAATGAATAATAGTCATGACATCGAATATTTTCTTGAATCAGATAAAATGGTTAATATCTGTTGTAAAGTAACATTTTAAACTCAAGTTTTTACCTTCACAGGGAGCGTCATCAGACCCAAACTTTGTATTACAGTGGAATCCTTTTGTTGATGGTGCAAATACTGGCAAGTAAGTTGTTTTCTAACTTAGTAACTGTATTTACTTGGTTATATAAGAACAGTATTAGAAAGAGGTGGTTTCCTCTAATAAACTTTAATTTTCATTTATAAAAATGTCATATTATGTCCTTTGTCAGTGCAAAACTTCTGACTTTTTTATTACCAAAGACATCATAATCATGTATTGATCATTAAGGTGTTTGTTTTTTGTTCATTAAGTCAGAATATAGTGTGTATAATGTTATTATACTGAAAGATTAGCCACATAATGTCATGGGGAAAAATACTTTGGTGAGAGTCAGAAAGCTCCAGTTCCATCTCTGCAGTGCAGTTATTTCATATTCTAGACCTGTCTTCCCTCAACAAAGTGACAGGGCTGGCCTAAATGAGGTGTTCCAAATCTGTTTGTTTATTGCAGTGCATAGAGAGCTCTTTGGAAATAAAGATTCCTGGGCCCACAGCCTATTTCTGTACAACCTGCGAACTAGAATGGTATTTACAATTTTTAATGCTTGAAAAAAAACAAAAGAATGGTTGCTATTTTGTTACATGTGAAAATTAGGCAACGTTTACATTTCAGTGTCCATAAATGAGAGTTTGTTGGAATACAGCTATGCTCATTAGTATATTCTCTACAGCTGCTTTCATGCTACAACAAAAGACTTTAGTAGTGACCACTGTATGGTTGTAAAGCCTACAATATTTACTCTCCGACCCTTTACAGAAAAAGTTTGACAACCCCTGCTATAGAAAACAGTCTTTAGGGTTAGAATCTAAAGAATCCCTAAAAAGCTTCCTAATTGATTGTAATGACTGTTGACACACGTATGGAACCAGTGGGCAAGATCAAGTGCCTTTCAAGCTTGATGTGCCTAGAGGATCACATGAAGTCTTGTTAAAATGCAGATTCTGATTCAGTAGGTCTAAAGGCTACATTCATAAGTTTCCAAGTGAATCCAGTGTTGTTGTTTTATGGACCCCACCTGGAGTAGCAAAGGGTTTGATGATACAACCACTTGAATCTGTGATTCAGTGTGCGTTCCAACTCTGCAATTCTCAATCTGTTTTTTACTACTAAGTTCAGTTTAGCTTTTATTATATATAAAATGTAGCAAAGCATAACCATAAAGTAAAAAAAGACTCTATGTTCACCTTAGTCATAGTAATACAATTTAACAAAATAAGGTCTTAGGCCTTCCTTTAGGTTTTAAAAATACACTGAACCATGATCTAACTTTCTTTCATATCCCCAAATAAAAACAGATTTTAATGTATATTTAGTTGTCTCTGTGTTTTATGTTATCATTTATCACCATCTAAATTACATTTTTCTATTTATATTAGGTCAACCTCAAAACATGCAGTACCACCACCCTTACCTCCTAAGGTGAGCTACTTAAAGATTTTGAACAATAAATCCTTTTTAAAATAATAAAATAAAAATTTTAAGTAAGTTTATTGAATTTGTTCAAAATTCTCTTAAATATATTTTAGATAAAAAGTTTCCAAGAGGGGATTACAAAGGTATAAAATATATATTAAAGAATATTTCAGGAGAAATACAATATTTTAATAGTTATTAGAAAAAAGGCAAAAATAGGTTGTTACTCATTTGAGAAAATACTTGAACACATGGAGAGAATCATTTATTATTAATTTTGACTTTTAGTAGAATGTGCTTCATCAAGTCATTTTCCTTGCTTGTTTCTAGTTACTAAATATTTTGTGGATTGTTTATAGAATTGCATTGGTTATACATGTTCAGTTTTGGGTAAGGGCTGATGAAAAAAACCATACAGCAAGTTCATAGTTGTGTTGGGACAGTAACTCAAGTCTTGCTTACTGTTCTTGCTTACCCCAGTGAACTGAATGAGATAGAAGAAAGAACAAAAGGCAAAGGGCATATCTTCCTCCCCCTAAAGTCTTTGATGCATAATGGTAATGAAGTGTTACTGTTTTATACCCAAATTTGTTAAAGTACTTTTGTGTTTTGTTATCACTAGCCAAGGCTAAACAGTTACGCTGATGACAACCTCCTAGATGAAGAAAAGTCATCAACTGTAAAACGTTGCCCTGACTTGGAGAACAGAGCTCCCCAGGTTCTGAGAAGACAGAGTAGCCCAATTTGTGGTCCTGCAGCCGAGGCTTCCTCTGTTGGTATGGCTAGCCCTGAAGTACATACAGCTAGATAGTGTGATCTGGGTAAATAAATCAAAGTGAAAACTGAAAAGAAAGCCATTTTGTTCATATTTTAAAGAACGTCTTTTTTCTTTAGCTAATCTTTTTACTGTTTAAAGCTTCATGAAACTTCTTTAAAATTCCACATGGATAAGCTATAAATAGAGTCCAGTTCAACCCTGATTTGATCCTTTAGTGAATACTGTGGAATCTAGAATAGATGTTCCTGCCCTCCAGAAATTCAGTGTCTAGCAGAAGTTATACTCATGTATGCATAACATTACACAAGACCACTTGTATAATGTCTCCTACAATAATTATATGTAATAAAAGATGAGAGATTTCTGAAGGAGGGAAGAATAGGAATAGAGGAGGGAGGCCCATGCAGAGTATTAAAGGGCTTGGTATGCCTTCAGTAGGTGGAGCCAGTGGTGACTGGCATTCTTAGAGAACAAAAAAAGAATGAACAAATGCACTGAAGCAGGAAAATATAAATCATGTTGAAAATAGAGTCTATATGGTAGAAGTGTGAGCTTTTCAAGTGTGTATACTGGGAGATAGGACTAAACAGGTAAATTGAAGTTCAATTATGAAAGGCCCTGAGTATCAGTAGCAGTAGGTCAGATTTCATTTTTCTCACAATATGGAAAGACATATGTTGTCTTCATGGATTAAGACTACTGCTAAAGATGCAGTGCTGCCTCTATAGAATCTAGAAGAAGGCACGAAATATATTTTAACTCATCTGGCAGTAGAGAATATTTCCCAATAAAGGATCATTCAAGTGGAAAACAAGTATTGGGAAGAAGAGGCAATTATTTTTCAAGGAGAGTACTTACTTAGATGGTCATTAAACTTGTAACCATGATTCTCTTTAGGAAATGGTGATGGTATTTCAAAACTGATTAGTGAAAATACAGAAGGATCAGCACAAGCACCACAGTTACCACGAAAAAAGGACAAGCGAGATTTCCCTGTAGGTATCACAGGCATTTGGTAATTAGTTGTAACTAATACTGTATTTATCATTTAAGGGGCATAGCTAGTTAATTCATGAATTAAAGTAACTGAATTTCTAAATGTATGAAGTTGTTTTTTTTTACAGTTTAAGAGGTCTTACAGTATTATAATTATTTTTCCCACAGAAACCAGTCATCAATGGCCTTCCACCTACCCCAAAAGTGCTGGTAAGGAATAATTTTTATGTGAGCCACTTGCCAATTTTTATCTCCTCAGAAGAGCAGTGTGTTGAGCAATTGAAAGGAAGGATTCATAAAATACAAAGGCATTAAATGCATTTAGATATACCATGGATCAAATCATGTACCCAAATTTGAGTTGGTTAGTATTTGGAGAGTTTCATTTTTTACAGATATGGGTAGTTGGGTTTTCAGGTTCTACAAAGGCAAATTTAATTTTAGTGTGATAATTTAATAGTACTGTGTCCTCTCTATTATGTGGGTTAAATATCTTTCTACCTCTAAAGCCATGTGAACTATACACAATGAAAAGGAACAGGGAAGCTTATGTTAACTCTTAGTTCTCTGGCCCTTCAGTAGAACCTATCAGTAAGGTGGGTCAGTGAATCATGACTGGAATGCTGTATAAATATTAGTCTTTGTCTATTACCACTATTGAGTTACACTGCAGTTATAATCACTATCATGTTACTTAATAAAACCTTCCATTGTTTCACATTATTAAATGTTAGTCCTAAAGATAAGTAGTGACTTAAAATTCCTAGAATGTATAAATGTTTTGATAAACGTGATGTCTTTGCCCTAAAATAATGGGTCACACAGGAAAAATATGAGACTCCCTTGGTAAAAGATATAAATCATATCAAAATAGTAGTTTTGTTTTGTAATGGAACCATAAGTAAATAAGAATCAGTTTAGCATTTCATAATAATACTAGGATTTTCTAAGAATATATAAAATTAATCAAGTCAGCCTTTCTTTCTTTATAAATAAGATGGGAGCATGCTTTTCCAAAGTTTTTGATGGCTGCCCTTTGAAAATTAATTGTGCAACATCCTGGATACATCCTGATACAAAAGGTAAAATTTCTTAACTATATATATATATATATCTTTGATAAAATATTTATTATGGGAAAGGGTCTTTATGATTAGTGAACTGAGGTTGTTTACTTTAAAAATACAACTTTAGAGACTGAGTAGTGCAGGTACCTGCAGCAACCTAAATAGGTAAGTAGAGTTTTGGCTTACAGTATTAGAATTTAAAAGTGTACAGAAATTGTTCCTGATTAAAGGAGACTAAAACTGCAACCATAGTTTGGGTTTTTCTTTTGTATAAGAGGAAAATACTGGGTCAGTCAATAAAGTTAATAGAGTGTTGTTTCAGTGTTAAATTTTCTGATTTTGATCACTGTATTGTGGTTATATAAGGCCTTTTTTTTTCTTAAGAAATGTATGCTGAAATATTTAGGAGTAAGGGGGCATCATGCTTGTAGCTTATCTTAAACAGTTCAGAAAACAAAAAACTGTGTGTATGAAGAGAGAAACAAAGATAAAGCAAAAGTAATAAATGTTAACATTTGTGGAATCTGTGTGAAGGATAGTTAGGAATTCTTTTTACTATTACAACTTTTATGTAAGTCTGAAACTCAGCTGGCAAAATAACTACTTGTAAAAATTTAGACTATATTTTTTAAGTGAGGAAGCATAATACATGAGGCAAAAAAATTGGAATCAAATAGATCTGGGTTTGAATTCCTACGTTGTCAGTACTTGGTGACTTAGGAAGGATACTTAACACCTCTGGTTCTCAGTGTTACTGTTTATCTCAGTTTATCGTTTATCTTAATACCCACCTTGTTGCAAGAAGTAAAGAGCCTCCCTGGATATCTGGCAATTAGCAAACAAATCAGACAATAGAGGGTATTTAGGAAATGTTTGTTTCCACTTCAACATTGTAATAAATATATATCATATAATTTTCTGCTTTGAATGTCACTACTACATAGTATAACAGAATAAAAGTGTTTCTAACAGTAAAGAAATTTTTGTGTGTATTTATAACTTTTTATTTTGACATAATTTCAAACTTATGTAAAAGTAAGAAAAATAGTGCAAGAAACTCATATATACTCAGAATTATCAGTTGTTTCTATTTGCCCCATCTGTTTTACCATTCCCTATATGTGCATTTTTTTTTTCTGAATCACTTGAGACGGAGCTGGAGACATGCTCCTCTTCCCTTATATTTCCGTTTGTATTTCCTAGGAATAAGAATCATCTCTTACATAACCACAATACAATTATAAAGATCAGGAAATTTATTACTAATATAATACTATTTTTTAATCCACAACCCATATTTAAATTTCATTTATTATCCCAATAGTATCCGTTATTGTCTCGCCCCTCCTTTTTTTCCCCAGTCCAATATCTAGTTCAGGATCACATGTTGCATTTAACAACCATGATTCCTGAGTCTCTTTTAGTCTGGAACAGTTCTTCAGCCTTTCTTTGTCTCTCATAATGCCTGCATTTTTGAGGATACTTACTTGATAGAGTGTCCCTTAATGTTCACTAACTTTCTCCATTATCAGTTAACTGTACTTGCTAATTATTAATTAATTAATTTCCTGAACTAATATGTACTTAGGGTGGAGATACCTTGAGACTATATAATTATCCTCCTGCTCATCAGACTTTCACTGACTCCTTTTGCCATCTGTTGACAATCCATTATCTATTGACAATTTCCCTTCTTCCCCATTTATTTATGTATTTTGATCATTTGGACTTATGAATTTTCTTAATTCAGTGTGATACAATCTATTATTATTATTATTTCTTGTAACACTTAAATTGTCCCAGAATTTCCGAGGAGTGGGAGCTCCTATGTTCTTTTGCTTGGTATGTCCTCTTCATTTTCTGAGTACTTCCTTACTTTTTGGCACAGCAAAATTTCTAGGATCATCTTACACTTTCCTTGCCCCAGAACTGGAATCACTCTTTTCTCTGAGAAGCCCTGGTTCTTTTTAGTCAAAAATAGTATTTAGAAATGTGCTCATTGTTTTTGGTGTGTCACGATTTATAATTTCTACTTTTAGTTTCCTTGTTCAGGAAATGTTTGAGATATCTGGCAAAAATACAGAGCTATAATTAAAAATCTTAACATATGAAAATTGTGTTTTAAAAGGAAGGATTCTCTAGTAACACAAAGCCACAACTTCTGTGGTAAGCAGCAAAGGCAGTTCTAAGAGGAAAGTATATTGCAATCCAGGCCTATTTAAAGAAGGAAGAACATTCCCAAATGAACAGTCTAAAGACACAATTACTGAAATTGGAAAAAGAAGAACAAATGAGGCCCAAAGTCACCAGAAGGAGGGACATAATAAAGATCAGAGAGGAAATAAATAAAATTGAGAAGAATAAAACAATAGAGCTGGTTCTTTGAAAAAATAAACAAAATAGATAAACCCCTAGCCAGACTCATTAAGAGAAAAAGAGAATCTACACACTTAAACAGAATCAGAAATGAGAAAGGAAAAATAACAACGAACCCCACAGAAATACAAAGAATCATAAGACAATATTATGAGAATCTATATGCTAACAAGCTGGAAAACATAGAAGAAATGGACAACTTCTTAGAAAACTACAACCTCCCAAGACTGACCAAGCAGAAACAGAAAAACTAAACAGACCAATCACCAGCAACGAAACTGAATTGGTAATCAAAAAACTACCCAAGAACAAAACCCCCAGACCTGATGGATTCACCTCTGATTTCTACCAGACGTATAGAGAAGAAATAACACCCATTCTCCTTAAAGATTTCCAAAAAATGGAAGAGGAGGGAATACTTCCAAACTCATTCTATGAAGCCAGTATCACTCTAATACCAAAACCAGGCAAAGACCTCACCAAAAAAAGAAAACCACAGACCAATATCCCTGATGAACGTGGATGCAAAAATACTCAACAAAATATTAGCAAACCGAATTCAAAAATACATCAAGAGGATCATACACCATGAACAAGTGGGATTCATCCCAGGGATGCAAGGATGGTACAACATTCGAAAATCCATCAACATCATCCACCACATCAACAAAAAGAAGAACAAAAACCACATGATCATCTCCATAGAAGCTGAAAAAGCATTTGACAAAATTCAGCATCCATTCCTGATTAAAACTCTCAACAAAATGGGTATAGACGGCAAGTACCTCAACATCATAAAGGCTATATATGACAAACCCACAGCTAACATCATACTTAACGGCGAGACGCTGAAAGCTTTTCATCTAAGATCGGGAACAAGACAGGGATGCCCACTCTCTCCACTGTTATTCAACATAGTACTGGAGGTCCTAGCCACGGCAATCAGACAAAGACATACAAGGCATCCAGATTGGTAAAGAAGAAGTCAAATTATCACTATTTCCAGATGACATGATACTGTACATAAAAAACCCTACATACTCCATTCCAAAACTACTAGAACTAATATCTGAATTCAGCAAAGTTGCAGGATACAAAATTAACACACAGAAATCTGTTGCTTTCCTATACACTAATGATGAACTAACAGAAAGAGAAATCAGAAAAACAATTCCATTCACAATTGCATCAAAAAGAATAAAATACCTAGGAATAAACCTAACGAAGGAAGTGAAAGACCTGTACTCTGAAAACTACAAGACATTCCTAAGAGAAATTAAAGAGGACACTAAGAAATGGATATGCATCCCATGCTCTTGGCTAGGAAGAATAAATATTGTCAAAATGGCTATACTACCTAAAGCAATCTACAGATTCAACGCAATCCCTATCAAACTACCAACAGCTTTCTTCAATGAACTGGAGCAAATAACTCTAAAATTCATATGGAACCACAAAAGACCCCGAATAACCAAAGCAATCCTGAGAAGGAGGAATAAAACAAGGGGAATTACGCTCCCTGACTTCAAGCTCTACTACAAAGCCACAGTAACCAAGACAATTTGGTATTGGCACAAAAACAGACCCACAGACCAGTGGAACAGAATAGAAAAGCCAAACATTAACCCAAACATATACAGTCAATTAATATTTGATAAAGAAGCCTTGGATATACAATGGGGAGATGACAGCCTCTTCAGCAGCTGGTGTTGGAAAAACTGGACAGCTACATGTAAGAGGGTGAAGCTGGACTACTGTCTAGCCCCATACACAAAGGTAAACTCAAGGTGGATCAAAGACCTGAATGTAAGTCATGAAACCATAAAACTTTTAGAAAAAAACATAGGCGAAAATCTCTTGGACATAAACATGAGCAACTTCTTCATGAACATATCCCCCCGGGCAAGGGAAACAAAAGCAAAAATGAACAAGTGGGACTATATCAAGCTGAAAAGCTTCTGTACAGCAAAGGACACCATCAGTAGAACAAAAAGACATCCTACAGTATGGGAGAATATATTCATAAATGACGTATCTGATAAAGGGTTGACATCCAAAATATATAAAGAACTCACGCACCTTAACAAACAAAAAGCAAATAATCTAATTATGAAATGGGCAGAGGACATGAATAGACACTTCTCTAAAGAAGAAATTCAGATGGCCAACAGGCACATGAAAAGATGCTCCACATCGCTAATCATCAGAGAAATGCAGATTAAAACCACAATGAGATATCACCTCACACGAGTGAGGATGGCCAACATCCAAAACACAAACAACAACAAATGTTTGCGAGGATGTGGAAAAAAGGGAACCCTCCTACACTGCTGGTGGGACTGCAAATTAGTTCAACCATTGTGGAAAGCAGTATGGAGGTTCCTCAAAAAACTCAAAATAGAAATACCATTTGACCCAGGAATTCTCCTAGGAATTTACCCTAAGAATGCAGCAGCTCAGTTTGAAAAAGACATATGCACCCCTATGTTTATCACAGCACTATTTACAATAGCCAAGAAATGGAAGCAACCTAAGTGTCCTTCAGCCGATGAATGGATAAAGAAGAAGTGGTTCATATACACAATGGAATATTATTCAGCCATAAGAAGAAAACAAGTCCTACCATTTACAACAACATGGATGGAGCTAGAGGGTATTATGCTCAGTGAAATAAGCCAAGCATAAAAAAGACAAGTATCAAATGATTTCACTCATATGTGGAGTATAAGAACAAAGAAAAAATACTGAAGGAACAAAACAGCAGCAGACTCACAGAACCCAAGAATGGACTAATAGTTACCAAAGGGAAAGGGACTGGGGAAGATGGGTGAGAAGGGAGGGATAAGAGGGAAAAAGGGACATTACGATTAGCAGACGTAATGTTGGGGGGGCACGGGAGGGCTGTACAACTCAGAGAAGACTAGTGATTCTATAGCATCTCACTACGCTGATGGACAGTGACTGTAATAGGGTTGGTGGGGGGGACCTGATGAAGGGGTAGTTTAATAACCGTAATTTGCACATGTAATTGTAGATTAATGATACCAAAATAAATTATATAAAAAAATCTTAAGATATGAAAATTGTGTTTTAAAAGGAAGGATTCTCTAGTAAGATAAGTCCAGAGTGAGTTAGTATTATTTGCCTTTAAAAATAAAGATTTGGGAAAAGATGAAGAAGGTGGCAAGAATTTTAGAAAATAATTTTTCTATAAGGGTGAGTGGCCGTTTAACTCTTAAATGCCATTAAAGCATAGAGCCATTATTTTAGTGAATGATTTCAGAAAATGATAGTAAATTCTGGTGATTTATCTCAACTATTTTAGATCAGTACATTATTTTTGGAACCGAAGATGGTATTTACACATTGAATCTCAATGAGCTACATGAGGCAACAATGGAGCAGGTAATTTAGGAGTTTTAACTTAAGAAATCAGTTTGGGTAAACTGAATAATAAAATATGTATCTTAAATCAATTTATGTGGGCCTCAGTTTTAGCTTTTATGAGTTAAAATAGGTAAAGGGATGAAATTGTATTTACATGTTCACGTTGAAACATTTTTTTCAAGATTGGGTAATTTACTGAAAAATAGAAAATAGTTATTTTTATACTATTTCATACTTAGAATTTGGAGGGTAAGAGCTAATGGAAAGAAAATTTGACAGTTTTAATTAGCTTCTTTTTTTCTTTATAGTTATTTCCACGGAAATGTACTTGGCTCTATGTTATCAATAATACCTTAATGTCATTATCAGGTATGCATATGATAGGTATGTCATTATGAATTGTGGCATATGAATAATTTTTTAAATGTCATTTTCGTAATTTTAAGTGTGTGTGTATGTGTTTCTGTATGTGTATGTATATATAATTTGAACTCTTCTACTATCACCTAACAGATTCTTCAGGAATTTGTATATTTGAGCTGATGACAGTGTTTATTTGATTATGCATTAATAGCTTCTAAAAAAGCTAGGGTCCTCAAAAGAGTACTTTGATTTTAATTGTGCTTCCCCCAGTGTTCTTTTAACAAAATATTAGTATATTACATTACTATTATGAAAATAAACTGAATTCTGTTTGAGTTAACAATTCTGAATTGTGTACATATAAAATCATTTTCCTCTAACCCTCTTATTGCTTTTATCCCTACTCATACCTGTCTTTGAAAAGAAGCTTAAAACCACACAGAGTACACCTTATGTATTTATTAAATAACTGCAGGCAAACCCGGAAAAGTTAGCCTATAAATTAGTTCTTTCCAGTATCTATTTAAAATGACTGATAAAACTGAATGAAGGTTGGTAGCAGCTAAGGAGAAATAGGAGAAACTATTGTTATGCTTAAGAGTGCGTTTGTGTGGATGTGCACATGTGTGCTTAGCTGCCTAGCTAGGTAGGTAGCTAGCTATGTATATAGGGTGAATAGAGAGAGGAAGGGTAGTATAGTATCAGGCAGAATGTTTGCATTATGAGAAAATATAGAGAATTTTGTTGAGGATTTAAAAAATTAACTTTTTTCTTTCTGACAGTAAAATGATAAATACTGCCTTTGTGTTATTATAGTAGCATACCATTTACATTAAGGTATCAGAAGAAGATGTTTCCTAAATTTCCCCCTGCTTAACACAGCTGTGGTTTTGATTATATGGAAGTTGTAGCCCTGTTATCCTTATATTATGGCATGTATATTAGTTTACTTTTCTTAGTATTTCTGTCTGCTATACTTAAGGCTTCATTAACAATCAGTTTTAATCCAAGGTAATTTGATAAATCATTAATAAATAGGTCTATCCCAGAAAGATAATATATTTTTTATAGAATTTTCCATGTTATTCTAAAATAATCACATGTGTATCTTTGTAACTCAATCCATTGCACAACGATGTTTAACAATTTTTGTTTTTATGTTGGCTTCCTTAAGATTTACATATATTCTGCCCAGATCATCTATTAGTCATAATATACCTAATTTGTATAGTAGGTAACACAGTTATCTACTTTCTTAAAACTCGTTTTACCTATCTTTCAAAATGGTATTAACTGGGTTTTTTGTTTGTTTTGTATGTGTTTTTTTATTTTGCTTGGCTTTTGAATATTTCTGGACTCCATTTTAGAAGGTAATTTGTGTTTTCTTTTTCTTGAAATTGTATTTCTCTGCTGTAAATGATTCTAATAAAAGTAACATGTTTCTCCTTTATAGGAAAAACCTTTCAACTCTACTCTCATAATCTTATAGCTTTGTTTGAACAAGCCAAAAAACCGGGATTGGCTGCCCATATTCAAACTCATAGGTTTCCAGACCGCATACTACCAAGGTACAAAATATTTTGATTCTTTTGGGAATGAAAGGAATTAGCGTCTATTTTTAAAACAGCTGATGTTCCTCATAAGCTTCCCTGATCTTAAATTTGAAAGTGTGCACTAAAGTACATGCCCTCTAGAATTCAGTAGAAGATCACTATTTCTTTAACTTGACTGTCCATTAGAATCACCTGTAGAAGTTTTATAATACAGATTCCCAGACCCTGCCTCAGTCCTATAAAATCAAATAGTTTGGGGTCAGAGTCCAAGACAGTTTTTTTAAAGCTCCTTGACTGGTTCTAATGCAACTGATTCACAGATCACTGGGAACCACTGCAGTAGAGTAGAGTACATTTACATTGTCCTATGTTTTCAGAAAGTTCGCTTTAACAACAAAGATTCCTGATACAAAAGGCTGCCACAAATGTTGCATAGGTAAGTAAATGCTATTTCTCAATTGGATAGTTAGAACTTTTAACATCTTCAAAATTATCTGAAAAGTCTTGTAGTATCAATAGAAAGGAAGGTAGGCTTTATGTTTGTTTTTAAGAAGGAGTTAAGGGGCCATTAATTGAAGTATAAAAATGTATAGCAGAACGTGGCATAAAAATGCTTGGAGATAGTAACCCTTATGCTTTCTCAGAGGAAACTGTAAGGTTTTTTAACCACAGTCCCTGAGGTTATATTTCTGCTAAGACCCTAGCTTTCATTTATTTAATACTTTCACTTATTTAATAGTTACTGCTTAGTGCTTTATGAACATTATTATTACAGGAATTTAGCCAACTATGACGTTTGAGGGAACAGTCCACACCAGATCACCCTCACTTCTGATACCAACTGGAAGTTCTGGGGGTTCCCAAAACCATCCTCATGTTCAAAAATTTGCCAGAAAGATCACAGAACTCACTGAAAGTGGTTATAATTATGGTTATGGTTTAATATAGTAAAAGGATATAGATTAAAATCAGCCAAGTGAAGAATATATAGAGCAGAGTCCAGAAATAGTACTAAATGTAGAGCTTCTATTGCCCTCTCTCCATGGAGGAATTGACAGCATTACTTTTCTGGCAATGATGTGTGATGATACACATGGAGTATTGCCACCCAAGAGAGCTTACTGAAACCTCAGCATCCAGAGTTTTTATTAGGCCCCATAACATAGGCATAATTGACTGTCCGTAAGGCTGATCTTAGTATGCACTCCCACTGGAGGTCAACTGATACTGTATGACCCAAAGCCCCTACCCCAAATCACATTGTTGGTCTTTCTGGCATGACCATCACTCACCCTAAGACTATCCAGTGTTGCCAGTTCCCACTCTGAATCATATTCTTAAGCTATCCAGTAACTCACAGCTCCAGGCAAACAAAAGACACTACAATCAGGCACGACCTTCCTGAAGCTTAGAAGTTACCTTCCAATAGGCAAGACAAAGGCTAGACCTCTTTGGGGGCAAGGTTAAATTCTATACTGTGTAACTATCTCATTTAAACCCTCAAACAACCCCATGATACTTGTTATGTCACTAGTAAGTAACAGAACCTGGGATCAGACCTGGTTCATGACCTCAGATCCTAGCTTCCTGTTAATTCTTTTTGTTTAATCACTGAGTTTACACATTGATCTTCATGCTGCAGAATTCCACAGCATACTTTCAGGTTACAAGCAAATTTCAAGAGCATTTTTCTAGGGGGAATCAGGCCCATATCTCTTATCAGATTCCTATGATGTGTGCCTCAAGAAAGTTCTAGAAGCTTACAGTCTATGATACACACTTATAAATGTATTAAGATAGAGCTTATTACAAATAACTACTCATATCAGTATATATTGTTGATAAGAGTCAAATGGGGAGAAGGAAAGACCAATATGAGTTTTTGTAAATTTGAGTCAAGGAAATTACATCTTTAGTAAAATATAAAATAGTTATTTTTCTCTTGTCTTAAGTAGACAGCTGTCAACTACTGTACCAAAAATGAAATCAGATTTCACATGCCCCCTAGATCTTCTTGTCAGAATTCACTCTTTCCGTTTATTTAAGCAGCTCTTCAGGTTGCATGCTATTTTAGATGTTTTAGTGCTTAAACTATTGTTCTTGTAAAAAGTTCCTATATTTAAGAACCTAGTATTGTAAAGATGTTTAGAAGTAAATGTATGTAATTTAAAATTGAAATAAGAAAGTGAAAAGGAAAGGGAAACAACGACATCTTTTTTTTCCCTTTCTGCCTACCCTTAAAATCCTAATGAACAGAAACAACAATTTTCTTTTATCAGCTAAATAATCACCTCAGTAGTTTCTTCTTCCATCCACATTTTGTTATCAATCGCAGGGCACATTTCAGTGCTTTTTCCCCATATATCAGGACTGCCTTTATAAAGAAAGCTAAGTTACCTTTTAGATGAGTATAGCTCAGCTGTTGCTTTTTATGTTTTCATGTAAAGATATTTGATGTTTTGGGTGTCTGTTTTGTTTTGTTTCTTTCCAGTCAGAAACCCTTACACAGGACATAAATACCTCTGTGGAGCTTTACAGTCTGGAATTGTTTTACTTCAGTGGTATGAGCCAATGCAAAAATTCATGTTGATAAAGGTATATATTACTTTGTTTACACTTCTCTTCTTTAGAAATCACTAACATATAACTGAAGCTAAAATTATAAGAAACCATTGATACTATCTAGGGTCAGCATTTTATAGTTATTTAAATGCATTTATTTGGTTTAGGGGTTTTTGAGTTCTTATTAAGATTTCCTCTTTAACTTGTTAATAAACTTCCAGCTGCATCACAACCATAAAGACAAATGTGGCCAACTCTCTAAAACATATTTTTATAGAAAACTCATCCTTATCATGATCATTTTAGGGGTAGTCCTTTTTAGAATTAGATCAATCAAGAAAATGAAAGCCTTTCTATTGACTTTACTCAACAACACTATGAATGGGGAGATTGTTTCTGAATTAAACTTCTTTGGTTTTTTGTTTTTTGTTTTTTGTTTTTTTGCAGCACTTTGATTTTCCTTTGCCAAGTCCTTTGAATGTTTTTGAAATGCTGGTAATACCAGAACAGGAATACCCTATGGTCTGTGTAGCTATTAGCAAGGGCACCGAATCAAATCAGGTAGTTCAGTTTGAGACAATCAATTTGAACTCTGCATCTTCGTGGTTTACAGAAATCGGTTCAGGTAAGTGTTTTTTACCTTAGGTTAAAGTATTGATGCTTTTGTATACAAAAGAAGCAGAATAGGTTCAACCAGTGTGGGCTCATTCAAATAAAAATTCAGAACATAGTTTCCTAAGTAAACCCAGAGTATCATGTACATAAAGTTTATGATCCCTGTTTGCTCCAGGAAGTTTGATACAAATTATTTTACCAAAGAAAATTTTAAGGATTCCTAAAATTTAAAGGTCTTAGTTGTCAGTTAATCTTCGGATTTACAAAATAATTAAGTTTTCTAAGATACATTTCAAGTTTTATCAATTTCTCAAGCAGAGATTTACCATTTTTTCTGTCAGTTCTTTTCCTCCACACTTTGTAGAATTATTGAGTTTGAGTACTTTTCTGCACAAAATTTATCATGTGTGGCCTCCAAGGAAACATCTCTTGCACTTGCTGAGAATGATTCATTAGCTTGGGATTTTATCAAACATAAATTAGTGAAAGCTCTGAAAAGGTTAGGAGGTCTACTCTCCAACTTTAAAATTGGAACAAATTCATTCAATAATTCACTTTTAAAATCTACATAATAAATGAAATGGAGTCTTTATTTTACCAGTTTACTGTTCATTGTGCAAGTGTATTATATGATCAATTGTAACCCCAGGTTTATCAAGCCATTTTTACTTAGGACGTAAGGAAGCTTTAGTTATAGCTATTTTGTTACTGGCCACTGTTAAATTCTTTATCACCTTGTAGAGAAATCTGTTACGTTACAAGTATTTTAAGTTTGATGGTTCTTTGACTTTGATCATATATAGGCTAAATTAGAAGAATTCTTTATACAGTCCAACTACTGAAGTTAATATAGAACCACACTAATGTCACTTTCAGAATCAGTATGATTCTTAACCAGTTGTGTCCTGGTAAATGTTGAACAAAAGGCTGTTACAGCTTCAGAGAAGCCTTAAGTTTTTGCAGTTGCCTATTCCTGTGGTATAAATACTCCCACCATGGCTAATTTCAAATACTAACCTGATGTCATCTGGCTCACAAAATTCCTGAAAATTTAACAGCCCAGTTTAAGCCAGTTCCATTATTCACTGGGCTATGATTACTTTCTTTATTGATCAAATCATAATTTCCAGTAGAATAAAATAGTAATATATTCGGTACCCTCCCAGTCCCACCTGTACCCTGCCTTTTTAATTTATTGTTTAATGCTTTTGGTTGAGTTAGATGCATACCCTCTTGATCTAGTTAACAGAAAGGTGCAAATGACATTGTTTTATTATCATGAAATATAAACAGCCCAAATAGAAACATGATCCTATTATGTCATTACTGCTAAAAAAGAAGGGTTATTCAAACACTTAGATCATTTTTGGCAGGCCGTCCCAACTTTTTTTTAACTGGTAGTATATAATTGTAGTATAGAGCAAGTCATTTCATACATTTATCTAATGTGTCCTTACCACCAGTTTTTCTGTATGATAGATTAGGGGGTTACATTATTCAAGGCTAGACATTCATTTTCTCTCTCTTGAATTGAGAGGTGGGGCTGGAGGGTTTTTTTTTATTTTGTTTTCATATAATGCCTGAGGTGTACTGTCCTATCTTCTAACATTGTTTAGTTGAAAATTAAGTCAGATTCAAAATTACTTCCTGAGAGCCAAGTCTCTGCCTGAGGGTAACCATTCACATCAGGGGCAAGCAGAAGTCATCCTTACTAGGCTTCTCTAATTTCACAAATGATTGTTAATCCATTTCCCACTTGTGTCAGTTATTGTTGAGACCAAATCTTGATTTGGCAACAGTTGTAACAATTCAGGTGAACTCCTATTCCAAGATTCTTTTAGTCTTAGTCTGATTTGTTATTACAATATCTTTATTTCCAAGGTTGGTGCTTAGCATATGGTCAGGACTCAATAAATACTTGTTTAGTAATGCATTAATACTGATTTAAAGAGGAAAAACTACTTTTTGGAGTGTTCCCTGAGGGACCAACAGTTAGTAATTCTGTCGATCTGGATTCTTTACTATGTATAAGGAAACACCCCAAAATAATACATAGAATTTTGTGTTTATGTTCAAACGTTCAGTTTTTAAGGGCGAGGATCAAGGGCTTCCCAAGAGTTAAGAATGACTGCTCTAAATAATCTAAAATCTTTTCTTAGATTCAGCTAGTGTGTTCAAGCAATCTGAGTGCCTAAATTGAATTGTTTTACCAAAAATGTTTTCAAAAAAGCCATCATCTAATTAGCAGATGCTAAGAAAAGCAGCCCTGTAAATATCAACAAAGTGATGAAAGTTGCTTCCTGCAAAGATGTTGACTATTAATATTGTTCATTATATTACTTGGTGTCCTCTTAATAAAGAGGGGACACACACACACACACACACACACACACAACACTAGGAAAATTTCTCTCTGATCATCCTTTCATTAATCCTTTCGCTTTTTCTGAAATACTGGTTTATTTTTATCTCAGGGGAACTTTGATTCACCTAACTGATCTTGTTTCCATCTTCCCCTTGGCTCCTGTAAAATGCAGAGCAAAAGCATACATCCGAGTTTCTTCCCCATATTTATCTCTTGCTCATTTTATTTTTGTATCTTGCTTTTATAGAACTAGCTCAGGTATTAATTAAATGTAATAGTCAACTTTTCTCAACTCAGCCATGCTTAGGGTTTACATTTATTCAGCTAAGTTGACCTACATACATTTCCTGAAAAGATAATGTATCATTAAAAAATATAATTTCTGTGTTAAATTTCAAAGACCAGTTTTAAATCACAGAAAAAGTCGAAATTTGTGTTTCTTTTCTAAGTTCTAGTTTTGAAAGCAGTTTGTATGACTGTAACCATAACCTTGTTTTTTTTCCCCTAAGGCAGCCAACAGTTAGATTCCATTCATGTAACACAGTTGGAGAGAGATACCGTTTTAGTGTGTTTAGATAGTAAGTACTATTTTAAAATTTATTCTGAATGTATAACTTGATAGAACAGATACTTTCATGGTATTGATTCTATTCAACTATAATTCAGTATTTTCAACTTTTTCATCTTAAGTGGCCTTGTTTTACTGATGTAAACCTAAATTGGCTACAGATGCAGTAATTAATTTGTCAATACTTGCCTCTGTGACTTTTTTCTTTGTTCTGTTTTGCCTACTCAGAAACATTATATTAGAACGGTTTGCTGTAGGCTTGGGATAAAATTCTGTATAAAGCTATCCTGAAAGGTTTTTTCATTACTTCATTGTTAATGAAAATATAAGGTATTACTAGTATGGTCACTTTTAGTTATATAGTACTTATGTACTTTTGTTATCATGTCAGAGAGAGATTCTAATGTACAGATAGATTTGACACCTTCACTTGATGGCTGTGATTTTTTCGATGCAGGGAGAAATGTTATTAATACAAGTGTGCTGAACTGTAAGCAGTCGAGAGGCGAAAGTAACCCTTTAACAACAGGTTATTATTTCAAAGCTTTGCAAAGCATTATAGTTCTTAAAATCTACCTTATTTTTAAAATTGTTTAAAACCTTTGATTAACTAGTCATTTCATGTCCCAGTTATTCAAGTAAATTGAAAGTTAACTTTCTTGAGGGTTTTTTCTTTTTAAGGGAACAGTGTAAGACTTCAAAAATGAGCCATCAACTACACAATATAAATTGGTTTTGGGTTTTAGTCAGCAACACCGGGATTAGGCCTGTGATCACAAGTCACGGTGAATAGATGACGAAGCAATGCAGAGCAAAGGCGTCTCAAGTCAGAACCAAGATAGTCATATGCAGAAGCAAATAGATGAAAGGGAAATAGGATTATTTGTGTATACTTTCCATTCCGGAGTTTTCTTATAAAGAAATATAGAGTACTGTTTGTTGCCCCCATGTACTTTCGTACACGATCATATGCTAAAGTTATGAATTACTGTAAATATTACTTAACTGTATATTATATAGTTTATAAGAAAAAAACTTACTGCTAAATATAGCCACTTTGAAAGAGACATTGTACTTCTTAAAAAGTGAGAATATAAATGTTCAATATTTACTACATAAGAAAGGGAAAAATAGCAGTGGAATTGCCATTTACCAAAGGAGGCCTCACTCTTACAGTATATCTTATAAAACATTTTAATGACCTTACTGGGCATGCTTGAATGAGGATAAACAGTTAAACTTCAGTAAAAATTATTGTTCTATGTCCATGTAAAATCCACATATCAAGTTACATTTATTTTAGCAGATTTGCATTCCCAGTCTTGACTTTTTTTTCTTTTTTTAAGAATTTGTAAAAATTGTAAATCTACAAGGAATACTTAAATCAAGTAAGAAACTGGCCTCTGAGCTAAGTTTTGATTTTCGCATTGAATCTGTAGGTAAGTCTCCTTTTTAAAATAATGCATTTAGAATACATTTGATTTTTTTTGTTCATTCTGTCCTTAGGGTTGTCTAGACCAAGCACTGTCTGTCTCATGGAATTTTCTGAAATACAGAAATATTCTCTGTTTCCTTAAATACAGTAGTCATTATAACCACATTTGTTAAGTATTTGAAACACACCTAGTGCTACATTTTAATTTTAATTTTTAAAATTTTAATGTAAATAGCCACATGTGGCTAGTTGCTGTCATATTGTACAGTGCAGGTCTAGAACATAGTAAATCTTTTATTGTTGTTCCCTATTTAAAATGTGAAATCATTTTTTAAATTTCTATCCGTTGTTCCCTTTGCTGCCTCAAGTGAATTATCCTTCTCCCAATTCTTTTCAAATCATGAAGGTATTTGTGTAATGTGATTAACAGTGTCAGATATGCTGTAATTCTTTGCAGTGTAAGATTCTGGTTGGTGTGCGTTAATGGTTATTACTTTTAGGTCTATTTACATATATAAATAATGAGTTTCCCACAAGACTTGGAAACCAATATGCCATTTTAACTTGTTTCCTTGTCAGTGAATGTGTTATTCTGTAATACTCATTGATTTTATGATAAAAATTATTATAATTGTTTGCATCCTCATTGATTATGTCAGTAAGTATTTTCCCCAGAATAGAAACTATGAAAAGAAATACCATGGCTGGGAATATTTTGAGCAATTTATAATATAGTTCCACCATAAGTCAAAAATAGTAAAATAAACTTGGCAATTTTTATTTGGGCCATAAAGTAGTAATGTATTTTATAATTACAGCTGAACAACATGGGTTTCAACTGTGTGGGTCCACTTATATGCAGATTTTTCAATATATTAGAAAGTATTTTGGAGATCTGCAACAGTTTGAAAAGCATTTTCTCTTCTCTAGCTTTATTGTAAGAATGAAATATACAATACATATACAAAATATTTGTTAATTGTTCTGTTACTAGTAAAGCTTCTGGTCAACAGTAGGCTATTAGTATTTAAGTTTTTGGGGAGCCAAAGTTATATCTGGATATTTTACTGTGAGGGGATTGGAACCCCTAATAACCCCTGTGTTCCTCAAGGGTCAACTGTAAATATATACACTTTTAAAAATGGGTTTCTTGTTATTTAGAAAGTTTTTTATTTTTTAATATTGTAATGGTTTCTCAAATGGAGTTTTACCCTACCACAGAGTACATTAATCTTCTTTATAAACATCTTACATAAAAGCAATTTCCTTATGATTAGAAAATTTAACAGAAAATCTAAATTTTCTATAGATGCCAAGACAAAAGAAATTTTAGAACCGGTTTCTTCTTTTACTCTTTCATATGCTGTATATTGCATGCCAGTTTCTAAGATTTAATATTTTCAATAGAGATTCTGGCATATACATCTTTACTACTTCAAAGTTGATACCTCAGCTTTTCATATGTGCCAGCCTTTTAAAGGAATTTTAATTGTTACACAAAAGTTTGCTCCTTTTAAGCTACCATTCTCTCCTTGCCATTGAACATTGGAATAATTACAGGGATCCTCCTGCGTAAAGCAGAGTCCCTTTAAATCACCTTTTAAAAATAAAAGCACATTTGTCAATAATTTTATTTTTCACAATTAGTGAAACTTGTATGATTTTTTATGTAAAATACTTTTATTTCATTGAGCTAAATTACATTCTCAGAACATTCTTACATTAAATTTTTTTTGATAATCAAAATGCCTTTAAGGAATAAACAAAGCTCTTTGTTCTATTTTTTAACCTGTAAAATGTGGACATTATTGATATAGTTGGGTTTTTTTATGTCATGCAAGTAATTTGTGATTTATATAAAACAATTTGAAATAATTTAATGAAGAAATGCTTATAAAGCTGTTTTAAGTATGTTTACACTGATTACACTAGCCTTCATGATAATATCCCCAATTTGTTTTTTTACTTAGCAACTTTCAAATCTGCAGTGCAGTATTATTGACTGTAGTCATCATGCTGTACATTACATCCCCTTGACTTATTTATTTATAATTGGAAGTTTTTGCCTCCTGATCCCCTCCACCCATTTCATTCACCTTCCCCCAACTCCTACGGCAACCACCAATCTTTTCTCTGTAGCTATGAGTTTGGTTTAGTTTTGTTTTGTTTGTTAATTTGTTTTTTAAGATTCTACAAATAAGTGAAATCTTATAGTATTTGTCTCTGTTGGACTTATTTCACTTAGCATAATACCCTCTAGGTCCATTCATGTTGTCACAAATGGAATGATTTCATGGCCTAGTAATAGTCCTGTGTGTGTGTGTGTGATGATTTCCTTATCCATTCATCCATCAGTAGACACTTAGGTTGTTTTCTTATCTTGATTATTGTAAATAATGCTGCAGTGAGCATAGAGATGCATGTATCTTTTCAGATAAATACCCAGTAGTGGAATTACTGGATCATACAGTAGTTCTATTTTTAATTTTTTGAGGAAACTCCATACTATTTACCTGGTGGCTACACCAATGTACATTCTCACCAACAGTACACAAGAATTCTTTTTGCCACATCCTCCCTAACACTGGTTATTTCTTGTGCTTTTGATAATTACCATTCTGACAGGTGCGTGGTGATTTCTTACTGTGATTTTGATTCGCATTTCCCTGAAGATTAGTGATGTTGAGAATCTTTTCATATGCCTCTTTTCCATTGTCCATTTCTATGTCTTCTTTGGACAAATGTCTGTTTAGATCTTCTGCCCATTTTATAATCTTATTATTTGTTTTTTGTTACTGAGCTGTTTGAGTTTTTTTATGTATTTGGTGTTGACCCCTTGTCAGATATATGATTTGCAACTATCTTCTCCCATTCGGTAGGTTGCCTTGTTGTTGATGGTTTCCTTCACTGTGCAGAAGCTTTTTAGTTTGATATAGTTACATATGTTTATTTTGCTTTTATTGCAATTGCCTTTGGACTCAAATGCAAAAATACTGTCAAAAGCAATGCCAAGGAGCTTACTGCCTACATTTTTTTCTAGGAGTTTTATGGTTTCTGGTCTTACATTTAAGTCTTTAATCCATTTTGAGTTAATTTTTGTGTATGGTATAAATAATGGTCCAGTTTCAATCTTATGAGTGTGGTTGTCCAGTTTTCCCAACAACATTTACAGTCCTTTCCACATTGTATATTCTTGCCTCCTTTGTTGTAAATTAATTGACCATATATGCTTGGGTTTATTTCTAGGCTCTCTGTTCTGTTGCACTGATCTGTATATCTGTTCCTATGCCAATATCATACTGTTTTAGTATAGCTATATAATATAGTTTGAAATCAAGACATGTGATGTCTTCAGTTTTTTTCTTCTTTCTCAAGATTGCTTTGGCTATTCAGGGTCTTTTGTAGTTCCACACAAACTTTAGAATTGTTTGTTCTATATCTGTGAAAAATGCCATTAGAATTTTGATAGGGATTGCATTGAATTTGCAGATTGCTTTGGGTAGTATGGACATTTTTACACTATTTATTCTTCCAGTCCATGAGCATGGGATATCTTTCCATTTATTCATCTCTCCTTGAGTTTCTTTCATCAGTGTTTTATAATTTTCAGAGTACAGGCCTTTAACTTCTTGGTTAGATTTATTCCTAGGTATTTTATTCTTTTTTGATGGAATTGTAAATGTGATTGTTTTCTTAATTTCTCTTACTTATAGTTTGTATATTGATTTTGTACCCTGCAACTTTACTGAATTCATTTATTTGTTCTAAGTTTTTTGCTTGCTAGAGTCTTTAGGGTTTTATATATAAAATCATGTTGTCTGCAGATAGTGATAGTTTTACTTCTTCCAGTCCAATTTGAATGGCTTTTATTTTTTTCCTGCCTAGTTACTCTGGCTAGGACTTCAAATACTATGTTGAATAAAAGTGACAAGGATAGGTATCCTTGTCTTGTTCCTGATCTTAAGGGAAAAGCTTTCAGCTTTTTGTCATTGAGTATGATGTTAGCTGTGAGCTTGTCATATATGGCTTTTATTATGTTGAGGTGCATTCCCTCGATAGCCACTTTGTTGGGAGTTTTTATGATAAATAGATGTTGAATGTTGTCACATGCTTTTTTGCTTCTATTGAGATGAGCATATGATTTTTATCCTTTTGTTAATGTCCTGTGTCACAATTGATTTGTAGATGTTGAACCATCCTTGCATCCCTACAATAAATCCCACTTGATCATGGTATATGATCCTTTTAATATATTGTTGAATTTGGTTTGCTATTATTTTGTGGAGGATTTTTGCATCTCATCAAGGATATTAGCCTGTAATTTTCTTTTTTTTTTTTGGTATCCTTGTCTGGTTTTGGTATCAGAGTAATGCTGGCCTCATGAGTTTGGGAAGTTCCTCCTCTTCAATTTTTTGGAAAAGCTTTAAAAGGATAGATAATAAATCTTTGAATTTTTGGTAGAATTCACCAAGAAAACCATCTTGTCCTGATATTTTTGGTTGAGAATTTTTGCTCAGTTTTGTTCCTAGTAATTGGTCTTTATATTTGCTCTTTCTTAATAATGTCTTGGAAAAATTGTATGTTTCTAGGAATTCATTTCTTTTAGATTGTCCAATTTTTTGGCATGTAATTGTTCACAGTAATCTCCTATGATCTTTTTGATATCTGTAGTATTGGTTGTAATTTCTCTTTCATTTCTGATATTTATTTATTCTTTTTTTTTTCTTAGTGATTCTAGCCTAGGGTATGTCAGTTGTATCTTTTCAAAAAACCAGCTCTTGGTTTCGTTGATCTTTTCTATATTGTTTTTAGTCCCCATTTCATTTATTTTCACTCTGATCTTTATTATTTCCTTGCTTCTGCTAACTTTGGGCTTCATTTTTTTTCTTTTTCTACTTCCTCAAGGTATAAGTTAGAATGTTTGAGATTTTTCTGGTTTCTTGAGGTAGGCCTTTATCACTATAAACTTCATCCTAGAACTTAGCTTTGGCTGCATCCCATACATTTTGGTTTATTATATTTTCATTTGTCCCAAAGCATTTTTTTCTCCTTTGAGTTCTTCATTGGCCCATTGAATTGTTCAATAGCATGTTGCTTAATCTCCACATATTTGTGATTTTTATAGTTTTCTTCTTGTAACTGATTTCTAGTTTCACACCATTGTTTTTGGAAAGATGCTTGATATGATTTTAATCTTATTAAATTTTTGAGACTTGTTTTGTGTCTTAAAATAATGATCTGTAACAAGAATGTTCCTTGTGCACTTGTGAAGAATGTGTATTCTACTATTTTTGGATGAAATGTTCTGTAATATCTATTAAGAATATCTGGTCTTGTCATTTAAGGCCAATGTTTCCATAATGAATTTTTGTCTGGATGATCAATCCATTGATGTAAGTGGGGCAATAAAATCCCCTACTTTTATTGTATTGCTTTCAGTTTCTCCCTCTCAGTCTGTTAATATGAACTCTGTATTTTTAGATGCTCCTATGTGGGGTATAAAAATTTTTCCAAATGTTATATCTTCTTGTTACATTGACCCTTTTATCATTATATAATGTCCATCTTTGGCTTTTATTAAAGTCTTTGTTTGAAGCTGTATTCTGTCTGATATGAGTGTAGCTACCCCGGCTGTCTTTTTGGTTTCCATTTGCTTGAAGCATCTCTTCCTCTCCCTTCACTTTAACTCTGAGTATATGCTTACATCTGAGGTGAATCTCTTGTATGCAACATATAACTAGGACTTGTTTTTTAATCAATTCAGCCACTCTGCGTTATTTGATCAGAGAATTAGGTCCTTTTACGTTTGAAGAAATTATTGATAGGTATGTATTTATTGCCATTTTGCTAATTGTCTTCTGGCTGTGTTCCTTTCTTCCCTTGTGGTTTGATGATTTTCTGTTGTGTTATACTTAGGTCTCTTTATCATTATCTGTTATGTATCACTTATAGATGTTTGCTTTGTGGTTACCATGAGGCTCACATATAACGGCTCATATATATATATATATATATATATATATATATATATATATATATATATATATATATATATATACAAGTCTTTTTTAAGTGGATAGCAAGATAAGTTGGAATGCATTCTAAAACCCTGCACCTTTAATCCCTCCACACTGTTTTATGTTTTTAAAGTCACATTTTATATCTTACTTTTGTAATCCCTAACTAATTTTTTTAATAATTTATTTTGGTATCATTAATCTACAATTACATGTGCAATATTATGGTTATTAAACTACCCCCTTCATCAGGTCCCCCCCACCAACTCCATTACAGTCACTGTCCATCAGCGTAGTGAGATGCTATAGAATCACTACTTGTCTTCTCTGAGTTGTACTGCCCTCCCCGTGCCCCCCCAACATTACATCTGCTAATCGTAATGCCCCTTTTTCCCTCTTATCCCTCCCTTCCCGCCCATTTTCCCCAGTCCCTTTCCCTTTGGTAACTATTAGTCCGTTCTTGGGTTCTGTGAGTCTGCTGCTGTTTTGTTCCTTCAGTTTTTTTCTTTGTTCTTATACTCCACATATGAGTGAAATCATTTGATACTTGTCTTTTTCGGCTTGGCTTATTTCACTGAGCATAATACCCTCTAGCTCCATCCATGTTGTTGCAAATGGTAGGATTTGTTTTCTTCTTATGGCTGAATAATATTCCATTGTGTATATGTACCACATCTTCTTTATCCATTCATCTACTGATGGACACTTAGGTTGCTTCCATTTCTTGGCTATTGTAAATAGTGCTGCAATAAACATAGGGGTGCATATGTCTTTTTCAAACTGAGCTGCTGCATTCTTAGGGTAAATTCCTAGGAGTGGAATTCCTGGGTCAAATGGTATTTCTATTTTGAGTTTTTTGAGGAACCTCCATACTGCTTTCCACAATGGTTGAACTAACTTGCATTCCCACCAGCAGTGTAGGAGGGTTCCCTTTTCTCCACATCCTCACCAACGTTAGTTGTTGTTTGTGTTTTGGATGTTGGCTATCCTCACTGGTGTGAGGTGGTATCTCACTGTGGTTTTAATCTGCATTTCTCTGATGATTAGTGATCTTTTCATGTGCCTGTTGGCCATCTGAATTTCTTCTTTGGAGAAGTGTCTATTCATGTCCTCTGCCCATTTCTCAATTGGACTATTTGCTTTCTGTTTGTTAAGGTGCATGAGTTCTTTATATATTTTGGATGTCAACCCCTTATCGGATACGTCATTTATGAATATATTCTCCCATACTGTAGGATGTCTTTTTGTTCTACTAATGGTGTCCTTTGCTGTACAGAAGCTTTTCAGCTTCATATACTCCCACTTGTTCATTTTTGCTTTTGTTTCCCTTGCCCGGGGGGATATGTTCATGAAGAAGTTGCTCATGTTTATGTCCAAGAGCTTTTTCCCTATATTTTTTTCTAAGAGTTTTATGGTTTCATGACTTACATTCAGGTCTTTGATCATGTTGAGTTTATGTTTGTGTATGGGGTTAGACAGTAGTCCAGTTTCATTGTCTTACATGTAGCTGTCCAGTATTTCCAACACCAGCTGCTGAAGAGGCCATCATCTCTCCAATGTATATCCAAGGCTCCCTTATCAAATATTAATTGACTGTATATGTTTGGGTTGATGTTTGGATTTTCGATTCTATTCCACTGGTCTGTGGGTCTGTTTTTGTGCCAACACCAAATTGTCTTGATTACTGTGGCTTTGTAGTAGAGCTTGAAGTCAGGGAGCGTAATTCCCTGTTTTATTCTTCCTTCTCAGGATTGCTTTGGCTATTCGGGGTCTTTTGTGTTGCCATATGAATTTTAGAATCATTTATTCCAGTTCATTGAACAAAGCTGTTGGTATTTTGATAGGGATTGCATTGAATCTGTATATTGCTTTAGGTAGTATAGCCATTTTGACAATATTTATTCTTCCTAGCCAAGAGCATGGGATGAGTTTCCATTTGTTAGTGTCCTCTTTAATTTCTCTGAGGAGTGTCTTGTAGTTTTCAGGGTACAGGTCTTTCACTTCCTTCGTTAGGTTTATTTCTAGGTATTTTATTCTTTTTGATGCAATTGTGAATGGAATTGTTTTTCTGATTTCTCTTTCTGTTAGTTCATCGTTAGTGTATAGGAAAGCAACAGATTTCTGTGTGTTAATTTTGTATCCTGCAAATTTGCTGAATTCAGATATTAGTTCTAGTAGTTTTGGAATGGAGTATGTAGGGTTTTTTATGTACAATATCATGTCATCTGCAAATAGTGACAATTTGACTTCTTCTTTACCAATCTGGATGCCTTGTATGTCTTTGTTTTGTCTGATTGCCGTGGCTAGGACCTCCAGTACTATGTTGAATAACAGTGGAGAGAGTGGGCATCCCTGTCTTGTTCCCAATCTTCGATGAAAAGCTTTTAGCTTCTCGCCGTTAAGTATGATGTTAGCTGTGGGTTTGTCATATATGGCCTTTATGATGTTGAGGTACTTGCCGTCTATACCCATTTTGTTGAGAGTTTTATTCATGAATGGATGCTGAATTTTGTCAAATGCTTTTTCAGCATCTATGGAGATGATCATGTGATTTTTGATCTTCTTTTTATTGATGTGGATGATGTTGATGGATTTTCAAATGTTGTACCATCCTTGCATCCCTGGGATGAATCCCACTTGATCATGGTGTATGATCCTCTTGATGTATTTTTGAATTCGGTTTGCTAATATTTTGTTGAGTATTTTTGTATCCACGTTCATTAGGGATATTGGTCTGTAGTTTTCTTTTTTGGTGAGGTCTTTGCCCAGTTTTGGTATTAGAGTGATGCTGGCTTCATAGAATGAGTTTGGAAGTATTCCCTCCTCTTCTATTTTTTGGAAAACTTTAAGGAGAATTGGTGTTATTTCTTCTCTATATGTCTGGTAGAATTCAGAGGTGAATCCATCTGGTCCGGGGGTTTTGTTCTTGGGTAGATTTTTTATTACCACTTCAATTTCATTGCTGGTGATTGGTCTGTTTAGTTTTTCTGTTTCTTGTTTGGTCAGTTTTGGAAGGTTGTATTTTTCTAAGAAGTTTTCTATTTCTTCTAGGTTTTCCAGCTTGCTTGCATATAGATTCTCATAGTATTCTCTTATAAATCTTTGCATTTCTGTGGGATCCGTTATGATTTTTCTTTTCTCATTTCTGATTGTGTTTATGTGTGTAGATTCTCTTTTTCTCTTAATGAGTCTGGCTAGGGGTTTATCTATTTTGTTTATTTTTTCAAAGAACCAGCTCTTAGTTTTTTGATTTTTTTTCTATCGTTTTATTCTTCTCAATTTTATTTATTTCTTCTCTGATCTTTATTATGTCCGTCCTTCTGGTGACTTTGGAAAAAGAAGAACAAATGAGGCCCAATTTCAGTAACTGTGTCTTTAGACTATTCATTTGGGAATGTTCTTTCTTTAGATAGGCCTGGATTACAATATACTTTCCTCTTAGAACTGCCTTTGCTGCATCCCACAGAAGTTGTGGCTTTGTGTTGTTGTTGTCATTAGTCTCCAAAGATTCTTTGATTTCTGTTTTGATTTGGCCATTAACCCATTGATTAACTAGGAGAATGTTGTTAAGTCTCCATGTATTTGTGGGTCTTTTTGATTTCTTTCTAAAATTTGTTTCTAGTTTTATACCTTTGTGATCTGAGAAGTTGGTTGGTAGGATTTCAATATTTTTGAATTTACTGAGGTTCTTTTTGTGGCCTAGTATGTGGTCTATTCTGGATAATGTTCCATGTGCACTTGAGAAGAATGTGTATCCTGTTGCTTTTGGGTGTAGAGTTCTGTAGATGTCTGTTAGGTCCATCTGTTCTAGTGTGTTGTTCAGTGCCTCTGTGTCTTTACTTATTCTCTGACTGGTTGAATTGTCCTTTGGAGTGAGTGGTGTGTTGAAGTCTCCTAAAATGAATGCATTGCTGTCTTATTTCCTCCTTTAATTCTGTTAGTATTTGTTTCACATATGCTGGCGCTCCTGTGTTGGGTGCATATATATTTATAATGGTTATATCTTCTTGTTGGACTGGCCCCTTTATCATTATGTAATGTCCTTCTTTATCTCTTCCTACTTTCTTCATTTTGACGTCTGTTTTGTCTGATACAAGTACTGCAACACCTGCTTTTTTCTCCTTGTTGTTTGCATGAAATATCTTTCTCCATCCCTTCACTTTTAGTCTGTGTATATCTTTGGGTTTGAGGTGAGTCTCTTGTAAGCAGCATATAGATGGGTCTATCTTTTTTATCCATTCTTTTACTCTGTGTCTTTTGATTGGTGCATTCAGTCCATTTACATTTAAGGTGATTATAGATAGATATGTACTTATTGCCATTGCTGGCTTTAGATTCGTGGTTACCAAAGGTTCAAGGGTTGCTTCTTTACTATCTAACAATCTAACTTACCTTTCTTGTTAACTTATTGTAAACACCATCTGATGTTTCTTTATTTCTCTCCCTTCTTATTCTACCTCCTCTATTCTTTATATACTAGGTGTTTTATTCTTTGTCTTTAGTTAGTATTTAGATGGTCTGCTTTCTTTGCTATGATTTTATTTTCTCTGGTGACATCTTTTTAGCCTTAGGGGTGCTTCCCTCTAGAGCAGTCCGTTTAAGATATCCTGTAGTGGTGGTTTATGAGAAGCAAACTTTCTCAACTTTCTCTTGTCTGGAAATTGTTTAATCCCTCCGTCACATTTAAATGATAATCGTGCTGGATACAATATTCTTGGTTCTAGGCCCTTCTGTTTCATTATGTTAAATATATCATGCCATTCTCTTCTGGCCTGTTAGGTTTCTGTTGAGAAGTCTGATGATAGTCTGATGGGTTTTCCTTTGTAGGTGATCTTTTTTCTCTTTCTAGCTGCCTTTAATACTCTGTCTTTATCTTTAATCTTTGCCATTTTAATTATTATGTGTCTTGGGAGATCTGTGGGCTTCCATCGACTGTGAGACTATTTCCTTCCCCAGCATGGGAAAGTTTTCAGCAATTATTTCTTCAAAGACACTTTCTATTCCTTTTTCTCTCTCTTCTTTTCTGGTACTCCTATAATGCGAATATTGTTCTGTTTGGATTGGTCACATAGTTCTCTTAATATTCTTTCCTTCCTAGAGATCTTTTTATCTCTCTCTTCCTCAGCTTTTCTGTATTCCTGTTCTCTGATTTCTATTCCATTAACAGTCTCTTGCATCTCATCCAGTCTGCTGTTAAGCCTGTCAATCGCTTGTCTGATTTCTGCATTGTCTTTCCTCACTTCCCTCACTTCCTCCCTCATCTCTTGCACATTTCTCTGTAGATCCATCAGCATGGTTATGACTTTTATTCTGAATTCTTTTTCAGGAAGAGTGTGCATTTCCATCCCTTCAGGCTCCCTCTCTGGGGTTGTCTGGTTGATCTTAGTCTGGACCATATTCCTCTCTCTTTTCATGGCTATAGAAGTGGTTGCTGGTAGTTGCCACGTATGTCAGCTGTGCTCCTTAAGACTTTAAAAAGAACAAAAAAGAAAGAAAGAAAAAAAGAAAGAGAAGAAAAAACAAAAAAAAACAAAGCAACCAAAAAAAAGAAATGCCCACCGGGAGTAGATTCTGTGGGGATGCTGTAGGTGGCGCTGTTGCTCCACTATTCCACAGCAGTGGCCGCGCCACTCCACAGGGCCCTTTATAGCTCTTGCCAGGTTGGGAACGAATGGGAGGCTGTTGATCTCTGTGGGAAGTCTAAGTGCGGCCACCCTTTCCCAGTCGCCAGCTAAAGGGTCCAAAACTCCCCAGGACTCTCAGCCTGCTGGGCTGAGTGTGTTGGGGCGATCCAGCTCCTCCGCTGGGCTCCTGTCTCTTTAAGTCCACTGAAAAACGTGTGCGCTTTTTTTTTTCTTTTTCTTTCCTTCCCTGGAGCCGGCCGCAAGCACCCTGGTGCGTTCCCCTCTCAGATCCTGCACACTCTGTCTCCCCAATCTCCGCTACACTGTGCGATGTGTGTCAGTGCTCCCCATGCAGATCAACGGGGCTGGTTATTTCACAGGGTGTACTTCCACTCCCTCCCGGCTCTGAATCCTCTCCTCCTGCCAGTGTGCTGGGGTGGGTGAGTGCTCGGATCCCGCCGGGTCATGGCTCCATATCTTACCCGCCTCTTGGGGTGCCGAGTCCTCTCGGGTGTGGCTGCACACTGTGCGCTTTCCTGTGTATTCTCGTCTCTCTTTTAGGAATAGTTGTATTTGCTGTGTTTTCATAGATATGTATAGTTTTGGGAGGCGATTTCTGCCGCCCTGCTCATGCCACCATCTTCCCGGAAGTCCTCCCCCTAACTAATATTGTGGTTACAGTTATTTTTACTACTTTTGTCTTTTAACCTTAATACTAACTTTGTACATTGTTAATCCACTTTCTTTACTATATATTTCCCTTTACCAGTGAGATTTTTACTCTCATGTGTTTTTGTATTACTAATTAGTACCCTTTCTTTTCAGCTTAAAGAAATCCCTTTAACATTTCTGTAGACCTAGTTTAGTAGCGATAAACTCCTTCAGCTTTCCCTGGTCTGGAAAACTTTCTCTCTCCTTCAATCTGCAAAGGTGGAGTATTCTTGGCTGGAAATTTTTTCCTTTGAGCAATTTGCATATATCATGCCACTCCCTCTGGTCTGCAAAGTTTCTGCTGAGAAATCTGCTGATAGTCTTATAGGGGTTCTCTTGTATGTAGTAAGTTGTCTTTTGCTGCTTTTCAGGTTCTCTCTCTTAACTTTTGGCATTTTAATTATAATGTGCTTCAGTGTGGGTCTCTGGGTTCTTCTTGCTTGGGTCTCTGTGAGCTTTTTTTCTTTTTTCTGCTTTCTTTGGGTGAGTTCTCTTCTCTTTCTTCCAGATCACTGATTCTTTATTCTGCTTCAGCTAGTGTGTTGTTGAAACCCTCAGTTCAGTTTTTATATTCCTCACCTCTGTGACTTTTATTTGGTACTTTCTTTTATTTTCTGTCTCTTTGTTGAAGTTCTCCCTGTGTATATCCATTTTCTCCTGAGTTCAGTAAACATCTGTATGACCATTCCTTTGAACTCTTTATCAAGTAAATTAGTTAATTCCATTTCATTAAGGTATTTTTCTGGGTTTTTATCTTGTTCTTTCATTTGGAACATATTCCTTTGTTTCCTCATTTTGCGTGACTGTCCATGTTTGTTTCCATGTGTCACGTGAAACATGTCTGTCCCAGTCTTGAAGGGATTGAAGGGATGGCCCTTTGTAGGTGATAAACTTTATCATTTAACCTTGCCCTATACCTAGTTCTTAGTTGTCACCTGAACTGTCTCTCCAACTGTTTCACACCTATAGAGCCCAGAAAGGCAATCATCTCTGGGCCCCAGAGCTGGCATTCAAGGGGCATCCCTCTGTGGGCTATACATGCCCACTGTCTTTGGGGGAATCACAGAAGCAGTGTGGAAATGGGATGCTAGCCTGCTGCATCTGGGGAGGGCTGCAGCAGTGGTGCAGGAAGGGTGGGGTGAACACTAGCAGGTTAGAGTGAGTGCGTAAAAACGGTGCCCACCAACACATCCATCCTGGAGAGTTCCAACAGTCTTTTGCCTCTTTTGCAAGATGCTGTAAGATTAGCAAATGAATCTCAGTCATGTATAGCTGAGGCCCTTTTCAAACTGCAACTTTTGCACTGGGTCAAGGCAAGTGAGTCTGCCCAAGAGTTATTTAACAGTGGAATGTCCATTCTCTACAGCACTATAGCCCCTGGCTGTGTACCCTGTTGGTTTTTAAAGCCAGAAATTTGGGGGTTCATCTCTCCAGAGCACCTCCCAAAGATTGGGATGCCTGATGTGGCTTAGACCTCTTAGTACTCGGAAGAGTTCCATATTTGTGAGGCCTCTCTCAGTGGTGGGGCACCCTGCTTGGTGTGGGATTTTTGGCACGACCATTGTCTCTGCTCCTTCTACACATCTTGATGTAGCCCTTTTGTCCTTTGTTGTGGAATACCTGTTCAGCTAGTTCTCAGGTCCTTTTCAGAGAGAGTGTGTAGAATATGTACATAGCTGTAGATTTATTGTGTCCATGGGAAAGAGTGAATTAAGGATCTTCCTATGATGCTATCTTGAACCCTCCTCTATTCTTTTTTTTAATTATTTGTTTTATTAAGGTATTATTGATATACAGTCTTATGAAGGTTTCACATGAAAAAACAATGTGGTCACTACATTAACCCATATTATCAAGTCCCCACCCATACCCCAGTGCAGTCACTTTCCATCAGTGTAGTGAGTTGCCACAGATTCACTATGTGCCTTCTGCGTGCCACACTGATTTCCCTGTGATCCCGCACACCATGAGTACTAAACAACATACCCCTCCATCCCCTTCTCCCAACCCTCCGCATCCACCCTCCCACAACCCACCCCTTGGTAACCACTAGTTCCTTCTTGGAGTCTCTGAGTCTGCTGCGATTTTGTTCCTTCAGTTTTGCTTCGTTCCTATACTCCACAAATGAGGAAAATCATTTGGCACTTGTCTTTCTCTGCCTAGCTTATTTCACTGAACATAATATCCTCCAGCTCCATCCATGTTGTTGCAAATGGTAGGATTTTTTTCTTTCTTATGGCTGAATAGTATTCTATTGTGTATATGTACCACCTCTTCTTTATCCATTCATCTACTGATGGACACTTAGGTTGCTTCCATATCTTTGCTGTTTTTTAAAGTGCTGCAATAAACATAGGGGTGCATATGTCTTTTTGAATCTGAGAAGTTGTATTCTTTGGGTAAATTCCAAGGAGTGGGATTCCCGGGTCAAATGGTATTTCTATTTTTAGGTTTTTGAGGAACCTTCATACTCCTTTCCACAATGGTTGAACTAGCTTACATTCCCACCAGCAGTGTAGGAGGGTTCCCCTTTCTCCACATCCTCGCCAGCATTTGTTGTTCTTTGCGTTTTCGATGTTGATCATCCTTACTGGTGTAAGGTTATATCTCATTGTGGTTTTAATTTGCATTTCCCTGATGACTAGTGATGTGGAGCATCTTTTCATGTGTCTGTTGGCCATCTGAATTTCCTCTTTGGGGAACTGTCTCTTCATATCCTCTGCCCATTTTTTAATCAGGTTGTTTGCTTTTTGGGTGTTGAGGTGTGTAAGTTCTTTATATATTTTGGATGTTAACATCTTGTCGGATATGTCATTAACAAATATATTCTCCCATACTATAGGATGCCTTTTTGTTCTGGTGATGATGTCCTTTGCTGTACAGAAACTTTTTAGTGTGATGTAGTCCCATGAGTTCATTTTTGCTTTTGTTTCCCTTGCTCGAGGAGATGCATTCAGGAAGAAGTTGCTCATGCTTATATTCAGGAGATTTTTGCCTATGTTGTCTTCTAAGAGTTTTATGGTTTCATGACTTAAATTCAGGTCTTTGATCCATTTTGAGTTTACTTTTGTGTATGGGGTTAGACAATAATCCAGTTTCATTCTCTTGCATGTAGCTGTCCAGTTTTGCCAACACCAATTGTTGAAGAGGCTGTCATTTCCCCATTTTATATCCATGGCTCCTTTATCATATATTAATTGACCATATATGGCTGGGTTTATATCAGGGCTCTCTAGTCTGTTCCATTGGTCTGTGGGTCTGTTCTTGTGCCAGCACCAAATTGTCTTGAGTACTGTGGCTTTGCAGTAGAGCTTGAATTCAGGGAGCATAATCCCCCCAGCTTTATTCTTCCTCCTCAGGATTGCTTTGGCTATTTGGGTTCTTTTGTGGTTCCATATGAATTTTAGATTGATTTTTCTAGTTTGTTGAAGAATGCTGTTGGTATTTTGATAGGAATTGCACTGAATCTGTAGATTGCTTTAGGCAGGATGGCCATTTTGACAATATTAATTCTTCCTATCCATGAGCATGGGATGTGTTTCCATTTATTGGTATCTTCTTTAATTTCTCTCATGAGTGCTGCCTTTTAGTTTTCAGAGTATAGATCTTTCACTTCCTTGATTAGGTTTATTCCTAGCTTTTTTATTCTTTTTGATGCAACTGTGAATGGAACTGTTTTCCAAATTTCTCTCCCTGGTAGGTCATTGTTAGTATATAGGAATGCCACAGATTTCTGCATATTAATTTTGTATGCCACAACTTTGCTGAATTCGGATATTCGATCTAGTAGTTTTGGAGTGGATTCTTTAGGGTTTTTTATGTACAATATCATGTCATCTTCAAACAGGGACAGTTTAACTTCATCCTTGCCAATCTGGATGCCTTGTATGTCTTTGTTTTGTCTGATTGCCATGGCTAGGACCTCCAGTATATACTGAATAACAGTGGGGAGAGTGGGCATCCCTGTCTTGTTCCCGATCTTAGGTGAAAAGCTTTCAGCTTCTCGCTGCTAAGTATGATGTTGGCTGTGGGTTTGTCATATATGGCCTTTATTATGTTGAGATACTTGCCCTCTATACCCATTTCTTTGAGAGTTTTTATCATGAATGGATGTTGAATTTTGTCAAATGCTTTTTCAGCATCTATGGAGATGATCATGTGGTTTTTGTTGATGTGGTGGATGATGTTGATGGATTTTCGAATGTTGTACCATCCTTGCATCCCTGGAATAAATCCTACTTGATCATGATGGATGATCTTTTTAATGTATTTTTAAATTTGGTTTGCTAATATTTTGTTGAGTATTTTTGCATCTATGTTCATCAGGGTTATTGGCCTGTAATTTTCTTTTTTTGTGGTGTCTTTGACTGGTTTTGGTATTAGAGTGACTCTGGCCTCATAGAATGAGTTCAGGAGTATTCCCTCCTCTTCCACTTTTTTGGAAAACTTTAAGGAGGATGGGTATTAAGTCTTCACTAAATGTTTGATAAAATTCAGCGATGAAGCCATCTGATCCAGGGGTTTTGTTCTTACGTAGGTTTTTGATTACCAATTCAATTTCGTTGCTGATAATTTGTCTGTTCAGATTTTCTGTTTCTTTCTGTGTCAGCCTTGTAAGGTTGTATTTTTCTAGAACTTTGCCCATTTCTTCTAGGTTATCCAGTTTGTTAGCATATAATTTTTCATAGTATTCTCTAATAACTCTTTGTATTTCTGTTGTGTCCGTAGTGATTTTTCCTTTCTCATTTCTGATTCTGTTTATGTGAATAAACTCTTTTTTTCTTGATAAGTCTGGCTAGGGGTTTATCCATTTTGTTTATTTTCTTGAAGACCCAGCTCCTGCTTTCAATGATTCTTTCTATTGTTTTATTCTCGATTTTGTTTATTTATTCTCTAATCTTTTTTATGTCCCTCCTTCTACTGACTTTGCACCTCATTTGTTCTTCTTTTTCTAGTTTCATTAATTGTGAGTTTAGACTGCTCATATGGGATTGTTCCTTTTTCCTGAGGTAGACCTGTATTACAATATACTTTCCTTTTAACACGGCCTTCGCTGCATCCCACAGATGTTACAGTGTTGAATTATTGTTGTCATTTGTCTCCATATATTGCTTGATCTCTGTTTTTATTTGGTCATTGATCCATTGGGTATTTAGGAGCATGTTGTGAAGCCTCTATGTGTTTGTGGGATTTTTCATTTTCTTTGCTTAATTTATTTCTAGTTTCATACCTTTATGGCTGAGAAACTGGTTGGTAGAATTTCAATCTTTTTGAATTTACCGAGGCTCTTTTTGTGGCCTAGTATAGGATCTATTTTTGAAAATGTTCCATGTGCACTTGAGCAGAATGTATCTTCTGCTGCTTTTGGGTGTAGAATTCTGTAGATGTCTGTTAGGTCCATCTGTTCTATTGTGTTGTTCAGTGCCTCTGTGTCCTTACTTATTTTCTGTCTGGTTGATCTGTACTTCAGAGTGAGTAGAGTGTTAAAGTCTCCTACAGTGAATGCATTGCATTCTGTTTCTACTTTTAATTCTGTTAGTGTTTGTTTCAGATATGTAGATGCTCCTGTGTTGGTGCATAGATATTTAAAATGGTTATATCTAATTGTTGGATTGAGCCTTTTCTCATTATGTAATGTCCTACTTTGTGTCTTGTGACTTTCTTTGTTTTGAAGTCTATTTTGTGTCATACAAGTACTGCAACTCCTGCTTTTTTCTCCCTATTAATCTTTTTCCATCCCTTCACTTTGAATCTGTGTATGTCTTTGGGTTTAAAGTGAGTCTCTTGTAGGCAGCATATACATGGGTCTTGCTTTTTTATCCATTCAGTGACCCTGTGTCTTTTGATTGGTTCATTCAATCCATTTCCATTTAGGGTGATTATCGATAGGTATGTACCTATTGCCATTGCAGGCTTTAGATTCATGGTTACCAAAGGTTCAGGGTTAACTTCCGTACTATCTAAGAGTCTAACTTAATTCACTTAATATGCTACTACAAACACAGTGTAAAGGTTTTTTTTTCTTCCTCCATTCTTTCTATATTAGGAGTCATATTCTGTACTCTTTTTCTATCCCTTGATTGACTTTGGGGATACTTAATTTAATTTTGCATTTACTTAGAAATTAGCTGGTCTACTTTCTTTACTGTGCTTTTATTACCTCTGGTGACAGCTGTTAAACCTTAGGAACACTTCCATCTATAGCGCTAAGTCCCTCCAAAATACACTGTACAGATGGTTTGTGGGAGGTAAATTCTCTCAGCTTTTGCTTATCTGGAAATTGTTTTATCCCTCCTTCAAATTTAAATGATAATCTTGCCATATAAAGTATTCTTGGTTCGATGCCCTTCTGCTTCATTGCATTAAATACATCATGTTACTCCCTTCTGGCCTGTAAGGTTTCTGCTGAGAAGTCTGATGATAGCCTAATGGGCTTTCCTTTGTATGTGATCTTATTTCTCTCTCTGGCTGCTTTTAATAGTCTGGCCTTATCTTGATCTCTGCCATTTTAATTACTATATGTCTTGGTGTTCTATTCCTTGGGTCCCTTGTGTTGGGACATCTGTGCATCTCCAATACCTGAGAGACTATCTCCTTCCCCAGAGTGGGGAATTTTTCAGCAATTACTCCTCAAAGACACTTTCTATCCCTTTTTCTCTCTCTTCTTCTGGTATCCCTATAATGCGTATATTGTTCTATTTGTATTGGTCACACAGTTCTCTCAATATTCTCTTTCTTAGAAATCCTTTTTTTCTCTCTGTGCCTCAGCTTCTTTGTATTCCTCTTGTTTCTATTTCATTTATCATCTCCTCTACCATATCCAATCTGCTTTTAATACCAGCCATTTTGCTCTTCAACGATTGGATCTCCAACTGGAATTCATTCCTGAGTTCTTGAATATCTTTCCCTACCTCAGTAAGCACGTTAATGACTTTTTATTTTGAACTCCCTTTCCGGAAGAGTCATGATGTCGATGTCATTTAAATCTTTCTCAGGAGTGGTATTCATAATTTTACTCTGAACCGGGTTCCTTTCGTGTTTCACATTTATATATGGCACTCTCTAGTGCCCAGAAGCTCTACTCCCTGAAGCTGCTCAGACCCTGAAGCAATGTCAGGGGTCACAAGGGAGTGGTATTGGTGCCTGGGGGAAGGAAAGAGCTGTTTTCTGCTACCCGGCTGCTATGCCTATCTCCACTGCCTGATCCAGTGGGCTCATCACACAGGTATAATCCTCTATGCTTTGCATTTGTAGTTGCTGTAGACAGATCTTCCCTCTGGCTGGCCTAACGCCTGGGTATGGTTTGCCGGTTTGCAAGCCAGGTGGGGCTGGCAGGAAGAAAGGCACAGTAGGCTGCATATCATGGAGGGGGTCCTTGGAGCCATGTAGCCAGCCAGGGAGCTGGAGCACCTGAAGATTGTCTGAGGAGGAAGATTTATTTTTCCTCCTTAAATATGAGAGTCTATATGGCAAAGCTCCCTACCTGCTGGGCGGAGTGCACCTGGACAATTTTGTCTACCTGTCCTCTCTCCTGAGCAGTAAGCTCTGTGCATTCCTTACCCCTTTAGCAGCCCTCTTTCTAAGGGTGTCCTTGTTAGGAAGTCTGTCAGACTACCCACCTTTCTTTTGTCCCAGCGCAGCCAGGTACAGATCACTGCTTTCCACAAGTGGCTGGAATCTCAGTCTCTCCAGGAATTTTGCCTGTCTTAGCTTTCCAACCCTGTAATCACAAGAGTATCATGCAAGCACCATGAAATGTAGGTTTGTGCTCCCAGAGCAGATCTCTGGATTTAGGTATTTAGCAGTCCCAGGCCTCCACTCCCTCCCTGCTCAGTTTCTCTTCCTCCCACTGGTGAGCTGGGGTGGGGGAAGGGCTTGGGTCCCGCTGGGCCACAGTTTTGGTACGTTACCCGGTCCTGTGAGGTCTGCTCTTTTCTCCAGGTGTATGCCACGTGGCGCAGTCCTCTTTCCTGTTGCTCTTTCAGGATTAGTTGTATTAATTATATTTTCATCTTATATGCGGTTTTATTAGGAATCCTGTGTCTCACCTCTCATGCTGCCATGTTTAATCTCACCCTCCTCCATTATTAAATCAACTCTTTACAAAGGCAGTATTCTAGTAAGAAATGTAGGTTTCAATGACTTTCTCCCATCAGCTTTACTGGTGTAAGATATATGACTTAATTCTCCAACAATCAAAAACGTCTCTCCCTCACTCGATTTCCCTCCCTTACTGTGCTTTAATGACTCCAGCCCCCTGTCAGAAGAGCCCAGAGGCCCTGCTGTCCCTCCCAATTGGGAGGCCTACCCGCTGCGTTCCTGAATCACTAAATGACCTTATCTGGGTACCTCAGTTGGCCTTAAGAAGGACACAGAGATGAACAAGACACTAAGGTTTCTCTTGGAGACTTTCAAGGCATCTGGGAGGAGTATGGGAGTTGGGTAGGGGGCAGGACAGGCTGTGACATTCCATGTGATGGCCACACTTTGGGGTCATGGTTGCTCCTAAATCCAAAGCCAATGGGAAGGCAGCAAGCTTGGCCCAACTCTGTAAACCCTCATGTGGGCCGTCGGACCTGCAAGGCCAGTGCTCTGGAGACCTGAGGAGGCTTGGGGCTGGGGGCTGCAGCAGTGAGTGTTATAACTGAGTGTTAGAACCCCTCCAAATAAGAACTGGCTCACAGATCATAAATATTCAGTGTGGGGTTAAATTTTGGATTGTGAAACAGGGTAATTTTAAAAAGTAATTTTGCAATAGGGAAAATATGAATAGAAATAAAAGATGCTTCCTTAATAGCTACTTCTAAATATATGACAGTACTTAAAAAACAATGTTTTTTTATCTTAAAAAATACATGTTTTAAGTTATTTACCGGTGTCAAAAAAATAGTATATTAAGGGAAAATAATATGCTGATATCCAATTCATCAGAAGTTAGCCCATGTTTAAATGAATGCCTGTTACATATGTCTTAAATTTTCTATGACCATACCTCAATAAATTATTTGAGCTTATGTATGGCTTAGCCACAAAAATGTTGGGAACTAATGGTCTAGGCAGTGGAATGTAACACCAACCACTTGAATGGCCTTACATTATCAGTTACTAAAAACAGTTAAAGAAAATGTATAATGCATTACTCTGTGCCTTATTTTAGTTTCAATTCTCCCTTTTCTATTTTTTAGTATGCCTTCAAGATAGTGTATTGGCTTTCTGGAAACATGGAATGCAAGGTAAAAGCTTCAAATCAGATGAGGTAAGGTTTTTGAAATTTCCTCCAGTGATTCCCATTAAATATTTTAAATATTGAAAGTCATTTTGTGCATATTCTTTCTGAACCTTTATAACTATATTTAGTGCTTTTAATGCTATGAACTGGTAGAGCAAAACTGTCAGTATTTTCCCTTCAAATAGCATTCAGTTTTGTATATATTGTATAACTCTCAGTGGCCACACAGAATTGTAATTATGAGTACACAATTTCAGTCCATTACAAATTGCTAATTTTTAATTTGTAAATATGATTGCTAATTTAAGCTTTTCTAAATTGAATGTCTTCTTTGTAATCTCTAAGTTTATAGCTTCTTTTCAAATACTATGTTTAAAATTCTAAATATAAGATCACAGTACTAAGGAAAATCTAAGAAAATTAACTCAAATACTGTGTACCAACTGCATGCAAGACACTATTATTATAGTACTGTAAGGGATAATGAGGCATAATTATAAATATCAAGCCCTTATAACATCTGTGTTCTAAGTACTTCATAAATATTAGCTTACTTATGGTTAATAATCCAGTGGGGTTAGGTACTATTCATACTCCCACATTTCTAGGCACAGAGTGGTTAAGTAAGTTGCCCAATTACATAGCTAACTAAGTGGCAGAGCCTGGATTTGAAAGGTCTCCAAATAACACTTCTAGCTGAGACAATCAGGATACATTTCATGCAGGAGGTGGGCCTTAGGTTCCTATATTGAGAGATAAATCCTAATAGTTGAGATAATACTAACTGAGACAGTTCCCATTTCTTTGAATACCTGTGTAATTCTTATGCACCGTGGCCTCTCAAATATGTGCACCTTTTTAAATTATTTATTTGTTTATTTATTTTGCTATTATTAATATACAATTACATGAGCAACATTATGGTTACTAGACTCCCCTTATTATCAAGTTCCCACCATATACCCCATTGCAGTCACTGTCCATCAGCATAGAAGGATGTTATAGCATCACTACTTGTCTTCTCTGTGTTATACTGCCTTCCCCATATCCCCCACCACACCCCCACCCCCACTACATTATATGCTAATTGTAATAGCCGTTTTTCCCCCTTATCCCTCCCTACCCACCCCTCTTCCCGAGTCCCTTTCCCTTTGGTAACTGTTAGTCCATTCTTGGGTTCTGTGAGTCTGCTGTTGTTGTGTTCCTTCAGTTTTTGCTTTGTTCTTATACTCCACATATGAGTGAAATCATTTGATACTTGTCTTTCTCCACCTGGCTTATTTCACTGATCATAATACCCTCTACCTCCATCCATGTTGTTGCAAATGGTAGGATTTGTTTTCTTCTTATGGCTGAATAATATTCCATTGTGTATATGTACCACTTCTTCTTTATCCATTCATCTACTGATGGACACTTAGGTTGCTTCCATTTCTTAGCTATTGTAAATAGTGCTGCGATAAACATAGGGGTGCATCTATCTTTTTCAAACTGGGCTGCTGTATTCTTAGGGTAAATTCCTAGGAGTGGAATTCTGGGGTCAAATGGTATTTCTATTTTGAGTTTTTTGAGGAACCTCCATACTGCTTTCCACAATGGTTGAACTAATTTGCATTCCCACCAGCAGTGTAGGAGGGTTCCCCTTTCCCCACATCCTCGCCACATTTGCTGTTGTTTGTCTTTTGGATGGTGGCCATCCTAACTTGTGTGAGGTGATATCTCACTGTGGTTTTAATTTGCATTTCTCTGATGACTAGTGATGTGGAGCATCTTTTCATGTGCCTGTTGGCCATCTGAATTTCTTCTTTGGAGAAGTGTCTGTTCAGCTCCTCTGCCCATTTTTTAATTGGCTTATTTGCTTTTTTGTTGATGTGTGTGAGCTCTTTATATAATTTGGATGTCAACCCCTTGTCAGATATGTCATTGATGAATATATTCTCCCATACTGTAGGATGTCTTTTTTTCTACTGATGGTATCCCTTGCTATACAGAAGCTTTTTTAGTTTGATATAGTCCCATTCGTTCATTTTTGCTTTTGTTTCCCTTGCCCGGAGAGACATGTCCATGAAGAAGTTGCTCATGTTTATATCCAAGAGATTTTTGCCTATATTTTTTTCTAAGAGTTTTATGCTTTCATGACTTACATTCAGGTCTTTGATCCATTTTGAGTTTACTTTGGTGTATGGGGTTAGACATTAATCCAGTTTCATTCTCTTACATGTAGCTGTCCTGTTTTGCCAACACCAGCTGTTGAAGAGGCTGTCATTTCCCCATTGTATATACACGGCGCCTTATCACATATTGATTGACCATATATGCTTGGGTTTATATCTGGGCTTTCTATTCTGTTCCACTGGTCTATGAGTCTGTTCTTGTGCCAGTACCAAATTGTCTTGATTACTGTAGCTTCATAGTAGAGCTTGAAGTCAGGGAGCGTAATCCCCCCAGCTTTATTCTTCCTTCTCAGGATTGCTTTGGCTCTTTGGGGTCTTTTGTGGCTCCTGTGCACTTATTTTAAAGCTTAAAATGTTCTGTTTGAATAACTTTTGTTTCATCCACACTCTTATTTATATGTAATTGCATATTTTCACCTCTTAAATCAATGTGGAGTGTTTCCAAGAGAATGACATAAATCAGCTGTCTTTAATTATGTCCGTTTGTCTAGCTACTGACCCATGTCACTAAATGTCACCAGGTCCCTGCATTTAAGGAAGCCTACAGTTCTACTTACTGCCATAAGATTAATTGTCCTTAGATGTGCTTTTCATTGTATCACTCCAGAAATGTATAGACGATAACTGTTGTTCACCATATCAAATACAAATGCTATTTCTTATTTTTACTCATCTTGCTTACCTCTTTCTTTCTGCTTATGTTCTCATCCTTTAATTTGGGCCTATATCTATAATATTCATAAAGTAATATTCAGCTATTCCAGTCCACAATGATTGGAACATACCAGCTTACTATTCTGAAAATCAGCTCCACCTAGTATAGCATCTAATTTATGTTCTGATTCAAGTTCATTAATTCTGTCTTCGCAGCTAGACTGCAAATTCATTGATAACAGACTATTTCTATACTTACTTTGTATCATACTGTCATAGATTGGGTTCCTCCGAAAGCTGAACCCATGAAAAGTACTCAAGTGCAGGTAGTTTATTTAGGAGTAGATCCCAGAAAACAAGAAAAGGAATGAGGACTATAAGATGCTGTTACTGCAGTCAAAAGCCAGTAAGAGCAGAGTAATAAACTGGTTTCCACTGTGGACAACCAGGGCTTAATCCCATAAGAACCACCGAGGAATGGTGCAGAATATACCTCAGAGTTGACTCATTTGAAGGTGGAGAGGCTGGGGCATTTATTTATACACCAACTGCTCTCCCTTTTGGCTATGCAGGCTCTCTTGGATATAAGCTTCCCATACTTGGAATAGTACCTGTGCGGGGCTGAGTATCTTCTACAGATTTGGGGAAAACAGCAGAGGAACACCATAGATACACTGATACAAGACACTGGCCCATGGGCATGTCCACCACAGCTCTGCTGAACTAAGGTGGGCCTCGATGCCACCTCAAGCATCTGCACTGTAAAGCAAAGAGCCGGGGCTCTGCAGTTCAGTAAATGTCTAAATCTTGGGTGGACCAGTTATATGACCTTAGGCAAGTTACTTAACCTCAATGAGCTTTAGTTGTTTCTTAAATAATACAGCAATTTCAATGCATATCACAAAGAGTTCTAAGGAAAGTGCCTGACCCATAAGCAGATGTTCCATAGAATGTTGCTTTATTTCGACTAATAGCCAAAAAAAACTTACTGAAATTTATTTCATTTGAGGAATTAAGTCATTCAAAAGTTATTCTATTTAATAATTATGCTATCTAAATGATTTTTAAATATTCTTTAAATATGGGGACTAAGGTATTACTGATAGTTATTTTCTTTCGTAGGTTACCCAGGAGATTTCCGATGAAACAAGAGTTTTCCGCTTATTAGGATCAGACAGGTAATAGTTTGGTTGTTTTAATTACCAGTGGAGTTCAATAGTTGTACTCTTAATTGTATTATAAGCCTATAACTGTTTTTCAAACAAAACTCTTAGAGGACCCAGCAACTTAATAAATTTCTCCTTATCTTTATTGAAAGACTAATATTTTAATTAGCTGATTAAGCACTCTTCTTAAAGTGTGAAGATCTTGATTCTAGAGATAAGTTATACTCAAACAAAACAAAATGTGTTAAAATGGGTATTTATATCCCCAGTAGCATGACATAGTTCAGGCTCCTTTGTCTTCATCGTTTCTTCCTTGCATGTTACCATCTATTAATTATTGCTTTATAAATCCAACAGAATATGTGCCTCTTGACATTTGCCATGATATCAGAAAGTATTCAGCTCAGTTTTTGAGATCAATCTAAATTAGAAGGAATTATGTGGTCTCTGTGATCAAAATGAAAGAATCAAATGAAAGACAAATTCCAAAACTGTGTCGTCTTGCAAAAAAAAGTTTAGTAGTTGCTGCTCTCCAAAATCTATATTGTCTACCTCTACAACTGATAAAATACCCATTCCTTCCTATTTTCCCACCAAAATTTGTTACTGCAACAGAATGGCATTTGTCCTGAGGCAAGTATCAAAAGCCTTAAATCTTCAAGTGTAGTCTTGTCACAAAATCATTACTTAAATATTGGTTGCTTAAGGAAAGGGTGGGAGGGGGAAATGGAGTTATGACTCCATAAAAATTTTAAAGTGACTTTTGTAAGGAGCAAACGGATTTTTTGAAAAACAGCAAGTATCTTAATTAGTAGAAAAGGTAAGCCCACAAAATATGGCAACTTAGTAACCAGTCCTGCAAACAGCAGAGAAAGAATTTGGGGACCACCTGGTAAATGACTGTGGAATGGGAAGCTCTTGCTTCTCTGGAAGGGCTTAAGGACAAATGGTGGATCATCCAGTGGTCCTGGTGCAGACTACGCCTTATGAGGCGTGGTATGAGAGAATTCTGCTTAACAGAGGATAGGTATCCACAACCATTTCTCTTCATTTATTTGTTTCTTTCCACACTCTTTCCCCAGAATTTTCTCCTTCACTATTCCCCTCTTTGTATTGTTTCTGTATTGTCTATCAGTATTTTTCAGATGCTAGCCTTGTTCGGATTATTTCTTGGGCATCTCTTTGACTTCCTCCTTGACAGCCCTTCTTCCACCCCTTTCTTCTTAGTGTACATTCTAAAGCTTTATTATACCTTCTGTTGGCATATATAAGTAAGCAAATTTGGTTTCAGTTGTAATGAGATAATGAAACTATCCAGGAATATTTTTAATATTCTGTATTCCTAAAATCATCAATTCTTACTCAGTTTTCTTTTTAAGCTATAAAATGTAAAGCTGAATTTGTGTGTGTATGATCTTTATGTAATCTTATGAAAATGTGAACAATGAATATTCTTTCCTAGTTTGATGTTAGTATTTGAAAAATGAAATTTCTGTTTTACTTTTTAACTAATCATTTGTTTTGGTTTAATTGCAGGGTTGTCGTTTTGGAAAGTAGGCCAACAGAAAATCCTACTGCACACAGCAATCTTTATATCTTGGCTGGGCATGAAAATAGTTACTAAGTGACAGAAACTGATCTCAGATGACAGAAAAATGAATATACTCTGTTGAAAGCAAAATATCTTAAGGAAATTCAGTACAAACTACGCAATGATTTGCTTTATTATGGGTTATATCTCAAATGATCTGTACTTTAAAGAAGAATTCAATATTTTCTGTAGCTGGAAACAGCTGTTCTATCTCTTGCCACTGTGTGGTGGTTATATCACGTTTGCTTAATAAAAGCTATGAGACGAATAGTCCTCTAGTTCCAGGAAACACAGTCTTTTTAAAAAATATATGTTTGTCACAAGGGTGCCATGATATTTCACGATAACAACTCATGTGATTATCCTCAAAGAGATAAATTTAGTAACAGTTTTCTCATTTTATACCATGTTTTATTCCTTCTTAATGAACATGATTTGATAAAGAATTTATCAAATAAGACTTTCACTTTTACGTTGACCATTCTGTATGTTTTTGTAAAATAGAATATTTAATCCTTATTTATTAATCTCTTGCTGGAGTGGTGTACTGTGTCTAACTTTTAGCAAAGGAGGGTTACAGAGCAGCTTAAATTTTTTTATAATGTATAAAAATTTCATTTACCTTTTAAGAGTAATACTTTGAGGAGTTAGGCAGTATGTTTAGAAGTTCAGTACATACATGCAGTTTTGTTTTAACACAAGTATTTTGTAATACAACATCATCCAGAATTGCCTTAAAAGGAGTTTTGTGTTTTCACCTACAAATAATTTTGAAGTGGAGTGGGGGGAAGTCATGCAGAAGATAACTGATGATGGTTAAAATATTGTTAGAAAGGATGTGTATGTCTAGATGTGACTACCATGTGTATGTATTCTTGACAAGCAGTATAATATACCTGTGATTTTTACATTAGGGATAATGCATAAAAAATTAATCTTCATATATATTATCATCCCTAATGTGGGGGGGGGGAGTATTTAACTGCCCATGACATGTATTTTACTTATACCAGAGGGGAAACTAAAGCAGTGACATGTGTAATCTTGGGCGTTTCACATATGTGGGTGTTCATTTTGAGTAGGTTTAAGAAAAAAAAAATCCTTAAGTGAAATTGAATTTCTGATGGGATAGTATAAATAAGTATCATTAAAAAACAAGTATTCTAAAAATAAGAAAGGGTAGGGCCATTTTTGAGTTTTTCTCTCTTTTGCTATTGTTAGTATTCAAAATTGAAGTGTCACATTGGTACCTGCTGTTGTAGTGCATATATTGAGAACAGTTAGTAGTGAGGTGATGAACAAGGGGGTAGCAAGAGCAAACTGTAAATTATTTTGAGCAATTACTTGAGAGGAAACCAATATAACTCTTGTTCAGTCATTAGCAATTCTGTAAAATAAGTATTATCATCTCCATTTTCAAATGAGGAAACAAACAGTTTAGCAAGGTTAAGAGAACCCAATTACACAGCAAATTAATGGTTGAGCCAGACCATGAGTCTTGTGACTCTGTTCTTTTCACTATGCAATATTCAAACAATAAAATGTCACACAAATGAATTGTACAGTATCGTCCTTATATGCACATATGATATGATTTCAGTGAGCGTGTGGCTGTTCAGCTGGGGCATGTAAATGGGGCCTCTGGGTGGCATGGAGGACACTGGATACAATAGATGGCAGGGGACCAAACTCAAAAACAGGAAATATTTACATACTGGGTGCAAAAACCAATGTCTTCCTTCTCTCACTGAACCCTGGCAGCCAAATTTTCCCATCCTAACAATATTGGAAGAGTTCTGTATGCAGTTTGGCCAGTGCAAGGTTAAGACCTAAATAGATCCTGATTTAAGAGGTATCCTGCCTCAATTGCCCAGCCAGATAACTCTCTGCAATGAAAAATAGTTGACATTCCTAACACCCCGTGCATCCAGAGCTTGCAGTTAGTCTTTTAGTCCTATGCTATTAAAAATGATTAAACAACCAAGAGCTATAAAATATCTGAGGAAGGCCTCTAACAGAAAGAGGAAAAAATAACTGGAGGAAAAAGCACTTATGGAAAGTGCTTTTTTTTCAGTTATTTTTTATTTTTATTTATTCATTTATTTATTGCTATTATTAATGTACAATTACATGAGCAATACTATGGTTACTAGACTCCCCCTATTATCAAGTCACCACCACATACCCGATTACAGTCACTGTCCATAAGTGTAGTAAGATGCTATAGTATCACTACTTGTCTTCTCTGTGTTATACTGCCTTCCTCGTATTCCCCCGCCCCACTACATTACATCTGCTAATCGTAATACCCCTTTTTCCCCCTTGTCCCTCCCTTACCACCCATCCTCCTCAGTTCCTTTCCCTTTGGTAACTGTTAGTTCATTCTTGGGTTCTGTGAGTCTGCTGCTGTTTTGTTCCTTCAATTTTTTCTTTGTTCTTATACTCCACAGATGAGGGAAATCATTTGATACTTGTCTTTCTCCACCTGGCTTATTTCACTGAGCCTAATACCCTCTAGCTCCATCCATGTTGTTGCAAATGGTAGGATTTGTTTTCTTCTTATGGCTGAATAATATTCCATTGTGTATATGTACCACATCTTCTTTATCCATTCATCTACTGATGGACACTTAGGTTGCTTCCATTTCTTGGCTATTGTAAATAGTGCTGCGATAAACATAGGGGTGCATCTGTCTTTTTCAAACTGGGCTGCTGCATTCTTAGGGTAAATTCCTAGGAGTGGAATTCTGGGGTCAAATGGTATTTCTATTTTGAGTTTTTTGAGGAACCTCCATACTGCTTTCCACAATGGTTGAACTAACTTGCATTCCCACCAGCAGTGTAGGAGGGTTCCCCTTTCTCCACATCTTCGCCAACATTTGTTGTTGTTTGTCTTTTGGATGGTGGCCATCCTAACTGATATCTCATTGTGGTTTTAATTTGCATTTCTCTGATGATTAGTAATGTGGAGCATCTTATCATGTGCCTGTTGGCCATCTGAATTTCTTCTTTGGAGAAGTTTCTGTTCAGCTCCTCTGCCCATTTTTCAATTAGCTTATTTGCTTTTTGTTTGTTGATGTGTGTGAGCTCTTTATATAATTTGGATGTCAACCCCTTATCAGGTATGTCATTTATGAATATATTCTCCCGTACTGTAGGATGTCTTGTGGTTCTATTGATGGTGTCCTTTGCTGTACATAAGCTTTTTAGTTTGATATAGTCCCACTTGTTCATTTTTTATTTTGTTTCCCTTTCCCAGGGAGATATGTTCATGAAGAAGTTGCTCATGTTTATGTCCAAGAGATATTTGCCTATTTTTTTTTCTAGGAGTTTTATGGTTTCATGGCTTATATTCAGATCTTTGATCCATTTTGAGTTTACTTTTGTATATGGGGTTAGACAATAATCCAGTTTCATTCTCTTACATGTAGCTGTCCAGTTTTGCCAACACCAATTGTTGAAGAGGCTGTCATTTCCCCATTGTATATCCATGGTTCCTTTATCATATAGTAATTGACCATATATGCTTAGGTTTATATCTGGGCTCTCTTGTCTGTTCCTTTGGTCTATGGGTCTTTTCTTTTGCCAGTACCAAATTGTCTTGATTACCGTGGCTTTGTAGTAGAGCTTGAAGTCAGGGAGCATAATTCCCCCCGTTTTATTCTTCCTTCTCAGGATTGCTTTGGCTATTTGGGGTCTTTTGTGGTTCCAAATGAATTTTAGAACTATTTTCTCTAGTTCATTGAATAATGCTATTGGTATTTTCATAGAGATTGCATTGAATCTGTAGATTGCTTTAGGCAGGATGGCCATTTTGACAATATTAATTCTTCCTATCCATGAGCACAGGATGTGTATCCATTTCTTGGTATCTTCTTTAATTTCTCTCATGAGTGTCTTGTAGTTTTCAGAGTATAAGTCTTTCACTTCCTTGGTTAGGTTTATTCCTAGGTATTTTATTCTTTTAGATGCATTTGTGAATGGAATTGTTTTCCTGATTTCTCTTTTTGCTAGTTCACTGTTAGTGTATAGGAATGCAACAGATTTCTGTGTATTAATTTTGTATCCTGCAACTTTACTGAATTCAGATATTAGATCTAGTAGTTTTGGAGTGGATTCTTTAGGGTTTTTTATGTGCAATATCATGTCATCTGAAAACAGGGACAGTTTGAGTTCTTCTTTACCAATTTGGATGCCTTAGGGAAAGTGCTTTTTAGTCTAGACAGTTTTAGACTAGGCAGGATGAAGAAAATGTCAAAAGAGAAATCATCTTTCGAAAGATACTGCAACTATGAGCCAAGATCCTAAAGGATACTAAAAAAGGAGCTTTCAAAGACAAAAAGCTCTTGAAAAATAATATAGCATAGCTGAATAGTTCAATGAATGATTCAAATACAAAGTTGAAGAAATTGCTCAGAATATTAGAAAAAAAGAAATGAAAATACTGGAAGAAAGAATGTTAAGAAAATAACTTGGGAGTCCCACTATACAGTCTTCCAGAGTTCCAAAAAGAAAGAACAGAAGAAATCAGTAGAGTATTCAGAGAAATGTTTCCATTACTAAGGAACTTCAGATTCTAGATTTAGAGAAAACAGTGCATGAAAAAACCAATACCAAAGCACATCATTATGAAATTTCAGGGACACAAGGGCCAAAGAGATCGTCTTTGTTTCCAAAGAAAAGGGGCAGGTCAAATACCAAAGAAGAATCAGAATAGCTTCAAATTTTAACAGAAGCAGAGCCTTCAAAATTCTGAAGGAAATTTCCAACCTAAAATTCTGAATCCAAACAAACCATTAATCTAAGGGTAAAATGAGGACATTTTTAGTAGTACAAGTTCTCAGAAACCTTATCTCCCATATAACCTTTATCACTCTACTTGAGGATATGCCTTCCTAAAATTAAAAGCATAAACCAAGCAAAATGAAGACATAAGATACAGAAAATCAGATTCAGCACAGGGGAGAGATGAAGGAAATGCCCAGATGATGGTGGTGGGCTATGCAAGTCTGCTAGTGCACCAGGCATAGAGAGCTACTGGAGCACATTAGAAGCTCCTGGAGAGACTTTCAGAAAAATGAAGCCAACAAGATACCTCTGATGCATCCCAGTGCCTTAGGCATTAGACAACATAGAGAGAGAGGTTCCTCCTAAAACAGCCGAAGAAAAGAACACGGGGAAGGTCACCTACTTTAGAGACCCCAGAAAATCGTGAGGGACTTGGGATATTGAAAGGGAAAAGGGGGAAAGGTCAATATAAGGATGAATTAATAAGGTTGCTATAAGGTTAAGTAAATTTTCTAAAGTCATTGCTGTATAGACCGTGGCAGCTTGATTCCACCAGGTCTAAGAAACTGTAGCTCCCACAATTGTCTCCTGCAAGACAAGTGGTTGGAGCATTTCTCTACAGACTCTCACTGTCCATGATTGAGTTGCTTGGCCAAGGGTGTTATTTCCTAAAGTACCAAGCTGCAGCTTTACTCAGCTAAGTAGGCTAAGTGTCAGAGAAGGCCCTGAGGCAGAAAGCTGAAAGAGTGAATGAGATAAATCTGAGCTGTGTCCCTGTGGCTGAAATCAGAGGTGAGTGGCCAAGTTTCATCAGTAATGATATTTCTAAGCAAAACCTTGCTTAAAGTTGAAATCAAACAAAAACTGGCAGTTAATAACTGCAGGAAAGCAAAATGTATATAGAAAAGATATGACCATGGTTGAATAGCATCATCGTGTTAACAGTAAATCTTAATCAAAATCATAACATACTGAGAGAGGACATGGTATTGTGGAGGTGGGGTAGAAAAGTTATCTAAATCCTCATCTTCCACATTGGGAAATCAATGGATAATACCTAAAAATTAAAATTAAAAAATAGCTTATTTAATGACATGGAAATAAAATAATCCAGTAAAAGAGGAAAAATTTGGTTTTGAGGTTAGATGGGCAAGGGGCATGCTTTTTTGACAACAAACCTTAAGACTATTTGGTTATGTGCATACCTACATTTGATTTTTTTAATGTAAAAGTTTTAAATGCATCAACCACTGTTACATGACAGTATGAACAATGTAACAAATGCAGGTGTTTTCAATTTATCTTACACATAGTAAATGTTCAATAAATATTAATTGATTATAGCTAAAGTATGCATAATGTGGAAGGAGGCATAATAATGAAGGGAGAGGATGGGACTGGGTTAAGTAAAGCCAGAAGATCTTCTGAGAGAAAGGATTTTCATCAAACTACTTTTCTCTTTGGCTAAGCCTCTGTGCAGCCTGCTTCCCCACCACTCCACACCAAACCCCCTGGAACCGGCACAGAGAGGCCATGATCATTCCAGCTTCATTGCTTAACTTACAATGGCTCTCCCAACCTGAAATTCTGATTTTTCACTAAAAGTGTAAGTCCTTTACTTCACTCAAGGGACTCAGTTCAAACCATAGCTTTTATCTGAGAGCTCTGCCTTCTTAATGCCAGGCTATTTTCTGTTTTTCATAGTTTACACAGTACCTATAGATTATCATATGGCAACGCTCAGTTGTCACTTACCAGCTGAATTACCACTTTGCTTAGAAAACTTACTTAACCTGTCTAGGTCTCCATCTCCTTATCTGTTGATTGGAAATAACGGTTGTTAGGAGAATTAAGTTAGATCATGTGTATTAAAGTTTCTTGCTTGTGAAAGGGAAAAAAAGTGGACTCCTTTATTAGTCACCAAGTTCATTCAGGGCATAAAGAGGGTATTTTCATTCTTTAGTTCCTTTCAGTATGTATGTCACATTTATAAACTTATGTAGCTTTTTTAATTCTGCTTTTCTAATTCCTTATATGCTTTCTCAGAGAAATAGTTGATATCTTGCATCAAAGGTAAAAAAACTCCCATACTAATCCTAGCAGAAAGAATCATTTTGGGTTTTACTGAAAATTTCTGACTGTTCCCAATGGATATTACACAGGAGAAAAGCAAGAAACATTTGTTAAAAATCTACATTGGCATCAGGAATTAAATATCCTCCCTCTCATCACTTGTACTAGAGGTCCTAGTCAGTTCAATAAACCAAGAAAACTAAGAAAAAAAATAAAAGATTTAGAAAGGAATAAAAATACCATTATGTGCAAGACAACTTAGAAATCATAAATTTGGAAAAGCAGCTAGATGCACTAACAAGGTAAAAAATACATATACATATACCTGCAAAAACAGGAAATGAAATTTTAAAAGGATACCATTTACAATATAGAAAAACCAAATATCTAAGAAGAAATAAAATGAGATGCAAGATACTGTTAACCTTTAAAATTGTTGGTTTATTCAAGAATAGCAAAGGAACTGCAATTCAGAACAGGCAAACTTTAGGGAATCATAGGCAAGCCCAGAGACCAAAGGAGAAGAGCTTGCTTGTATAAAGGAAAAAAGGGTGTTAGGAGGGGCTGCTTTGGACAAGAGTACATTGGAGGACACCAGAAGTGGTGGCTTTTCATTTGCTGAGTAATACAGCTTCTCATTGGCTGGAGCTGTTGCTGGGGTAATAAAATAAGCTTGTTGGAGAATAACATACACTTCTTCCTCAGGGGTCTGCAACTAACAACTAATGGTAGTGAGTGAGAGCTCGCCCTTCAGGGCTTCCTGACTCCATTTCAAATGAGGTTTCCTTTATTCATGTCACAATATCTATACTTAAAATTATAAAACATACCTGAAAGAAAAGGCATATTATGCCACACTAGTGAATTAGATTTGATACTGTAAAGATGTCAGTTGATTTAAAGATTTGTATGTGATCCCAACAGATATTTTATGAAAATTGGCAAGTTGATTCTAAAATTACATAAAATGCAAAGGGTAGTAATACTCAAGGCAACTTGAAGAAGAAAAACCCAGGAGGCTTAGATTTCAAGGTCTCTGATAAAGATACTGTAAGAGTTAAGGTAGGGTGACACTGGCATGAAGGTTTACAATGAAATACAATCAAGACTCCAGAAACAGACCCATACTTGTTTACCGTATGTATGACAGATACACTACTGGAGTGAAGGAAAGGATAACCTTTTCAATAAATTATACTGAAAAATAATTTTCAATATAATTATGTTTAATAAATTATATTGAAAACAATAATGGAAAATCAAGTTAATCTTGACTGTTACTTCACACAGTAAACAAGAATAAATACCAAGTAATTGTAAATAATTAAAATATATAAAACTAATGCTTTTAAAATAAAACAATATCTTCATGAACTTGGGGTAAATAAAGGTTTCCTAAACAGAACAGTAAGACTTTGATTATAAAAGAAGTTGGTAAAATGAACTTAATTAAAATTAAGATACTGTTTATATAAGGACACATTTACAAGAATTTTTTTTAAAACCACAAAATGAAAAAGAGGCTTATGTTACATGTATCCATAAATGACCTACCCAGAAGATGTAAAACACTTCCACAAATCAATAAAAAGGCAGACAACCCAATAGAAAAATGGGCGAAAGATTTTAAACCGGCACTCCGCAAAAGGTGACATCTGAGTAGTTAGTCAATAAACATGGGGAAATGTATCCAACTTCCTTGGTTATCAGAGAAATGCAATTTAAAACAACAATGCAGTACTTTTACACACCCACCAAAATGGCTAAAATAAAAAAGATAAAGTTGATGAGATTGTGAAGAATGGAGTGCTTGCACATTGTTAGTGGGAATGTAAAATGATGCAACACTGTGGAAAACAGTTTGGCAATTTCTTAAAAATGTTAAGCAGATTTACCACATGACCCAATAACAACATATCCACCCAAAGACTCATAAGCAAATGTCCATAGTAATAATATTCATAATAGTCAAAAAGTGGAAGCAATCCAAATATCCACCAAGTGGTAAATGGATAAACCAATTTCATTTGCGGTAAATGGATAAACCAAATTATAAGTTGTTTGAATAGGAACAAAGTACATGCTACAATGTGGGTGAACCTCAAAAACATGTTAAGTGAAAGAAACCTGTCACAAAAGACCCACATATTGTAATAACTATTATATAAAATTTCTAGATAAATCTATATAGAGAAAGTTGACTAATGGGGGCAGAGGTCGAGAATAGAGAGGGACTGAATGGGCATGAGGTTTCTTTTTGAGATGATGAAAATATTCTAAATTTAGATTGTGATGATAGTTGCCCAACTCTGAACTTGGTAAAAATCATTTATTTGCAAACTTAACATTAATTTTGTATATAAAGTATACCTCAATAAAGCTAACCAGAGAGAAGGAGAACAAGAAGTCAATAAGAACTTGAAAAGGTATCCAACTTCATTAGTTACCAGGGAAATACAAATTAAAACAATGATGCCATTACAAACTAAAACCAAATAGCAATACTGTTACAAGTCCAGAATGACTAAAATAAAAAAGGAGAATATGGAGCAACTGGAACTCATATATACTGTTGGTAGGAGTATAAATTGTTTGAAAAATGAAAGCTGAACATACACAGCTTTTTCATCTCAGCACACTTCTAATGCTAGGTCTATGCCTAAAAGTCGTTCACCAAAAGACAATTAAGACTGTTCATAGCATTATTAGTAGTTGCCAAAAATTGGAAATCCAAATGTCCATCTACAGTAGAAAGGATAAATAAGTTGGGTATATCCACAACTCAAAATACTGCAGAACAATAAAAAAGAGTGAACTACCAACAAGAAGATGGATTTCAGTCCCCAAGAAATATAAGTTTCCATGTAAATCCAGACATCCAAAGTATACTGATATCACATGAAGTTCAAAAACAGACAAACTCTAGTGTAAGAAGTCAGGATAATGGTTACCTTAGAGGAGGAGTGAGGAACTACTGATTGAGATGGGGAATAAGGAGCTGAATCTGAGGTGCTGGAAATCCATTTTTCACTTCTCAGCAAACTGTATACTCATGACTGAGGCACTTTTTTCTGTATGTACTTATACCTCAATAAAAAATGTATTAGTTT
>JAVSCE010022003.1:0-41331 GCA_032199065.1 Smutsia gigantea | reverse complement strand
TGTAGATTTCTTAAGCTGTAGCCATATAAATCAAACAGGATTACTTTGCCTGCAGCTAAGAATTCTGCAGAGACATACTGAACCTATAAGAGACAGCAGAACCTGGCCAAGTTCTGTCTTTTAGGTAATAAATTCTACTACCATTCTGACTCTGCTTTCAGAGTTTTCTCTATTTTTATTTTAGGGCAAGATATATGAATTTGTCTGCAATATTAAAAGTAGTTTGTTTTTCAAGGATCTAGAGTTTGTTGTCTTAGATTAAGTAAGACTATTCTGGCATTGAGCATATGTGAAAAACTGAGAAGAAATAATAACAAATATGTATGATATAAAATTCAATATAAAACACAAATCAGACATTAAACCAGAAATAATACAATATATAGTTTTCTAATGATAGCTACCATCTATGAGAACTTAAATGCCAGATATGATAGATTCAGAAAGATACATGACAGATAGATAGATAGGATATAGATCAATATTTAGACACATTTAAACCTCATTACAATTATTTGAACCAGGAACAATTTGTCTATCCAAATTTTAGAAATTTAGGCTTGGGAGTTAAAATAATTCACCCAGCACTATAAAACTAAACATGCCAAACCAAGGATTTGGAATTCAGGTCTCCCTAGCTCCAAAATTTATCCTTATCCCCATAATACAACACTACCTTACATGGTGTTACTGTCTAATTAGGAAATGTTGGGAAGTTTTGAATCTCTGCACTGGGAATATCTGAGTTACCAAAGAGAACCTGGAAAGTAACTGGAGTGGATTATCTAACCAGGAAAAGTTTTAACCTTCAAATAATTTCAGGGGCACCTAGGCCTCTATGCTGTGCAGGTGAGCTAAGAGTTTGAAGTATTCATCACCAAAAGAGGCCGGAGCTTTGTGGGAGGCACAAAAACACATTTAGGCTTTGAAAAAGAGTAGGAGTGGGCTTCTGGCAAAAGCAGGAATCTTTACTGTATCTGAGAGCAAGAAGCCACCATCGACCACTCAATGACTAGGACTGTGCTAGGAACTTAGCCTAAAGGACGTGAAAATCCTTACACCTGGTTTTGACAATTAACTATAAAATCAATTTAGATTAATGGAATAATTCTGAGAGAAATGAGTCATGGTTAAGAGTAAGATTTCCAAGCCTGGAGCCATATGGAATAAAGTTGCTAACTGACTATCAGCTCATACTTGCTAAATATCTACTGTGAAGAGGGTGGGGAGGGGCAGATAGGAAAATGCTTTTGTATTAGTAAGTCCATTTTCAGTTTAAACCAAAGAAACTGAATTCAGCCTACCTTAGGAAAAAAATGTATTGGCCATATAACCGAAAACTCCAAAAATAAATCTAGCTTCATCTGTGGCTAGATAGAGGTGATCAGAGGTTGTTAAGAGAATTTTTCTCCATCTCAAGTCTTTCCTCTATGTAGGAATTCTCTTCAGATAGACAGTCCCTGTAATAACAAAGTGGCCACCAGAAGCTGCAGGCTTTCAAGATCCTAAACGATCATAATCCCAAAGAAGAAAGCTTGTTTCCTAATAGCTCTAACAAAAGTCAAGGTCTGACCTGGCTTAGATCATGTGACCATTCATGAACCAATCACTGTGGCCTGATGGAGTAGTTGCATGCCATCCCCTGGTGCTGTGTTGAGGAGAATGGGAGTTGAAATCAAGCCCACCCGACCACAGGGACAGAGCATAGATGGGAGAGATAAGTCCCTATAGGAAAGGATGCTGGGCAGAAAAAATGAAAACAGAAATAGTGCATCAAAGGATGCAACAGGACTTGCAGGGCACATACCAGTTCAACTGCAATGTAGCTGGAGGCAGAGAGACATGCGGGACATCAAAGAGTTGGGAGTAACACTTCAAGCTTTTGTTGAATGTCTACAACTGTATTTCATTGATTCTACGCTGTATTTTTTTATATTTTAACAACTCAGATATCAGAATGTTTCTTACAGCAAGTGACATCCTATAATTGCTGTTGACCAGGGGACAAGTTGTGATAGAGTTTTCAAAGTCTACACAGAGCTCAGTCATAATTCTTCATATTTTCATCTTTTAAATTGAGTTATATGCACAATTGCCATTTAAAATATCTTCAAAAAATTAAACTACGATCCACCATTGAAATGAAATGTTATTTTTTATGTAGAAAAGGAATGTGTGGGACAGGGCAAACATTTAATATTAATTAAGCACATAATCATGATTGGGAGAATGATTATAATTCCATATTTGCTTGCAAAGTAACACCAAGTGCTTTTTGAAATGTAAGACAGGATGACACCACAAGCAGATAAATCATACTGCATTTTTTACATATGTATACGAAAAGTATTACCTTTTACATGCTAAGAAATGCCCCTAAAGATGGTAGCACTGTATAAAAACAATGTTCATCTAAGTAGTCCAAAATAACTTCCAATAAATATGTTAAATTATAATTCCAATGAAAGTAATAATAAATCACTTAAACAAGGGGCATTTTTTAGAAGTACATAAAATAATATTTCATCTTAAAATTAGTAACAATAGACTTGATGAAATAAAGTATATGACAAGCACTATGGTAGATACCAAAAATCCAAAGAGAAACACCTTAGGGTCCCTGTAGTCGAGATGTGCATTTTTAGTGGGTGTACTAGGAAGGGGTACAAGGACAACGTTCAGGAAGACAGACCCTTTGCCTCACCTGTCACACATCATTTATATTCTGACCCAATCTCCATTTCAGAAGTATTATAGGGCAAACATTTATAGGAAGGTTTGCCAATTGTAAATCAATAGAGTTTCTGATTATAAAAGTATTTAACTGCTTTGGAAACTCCAATACTTCAGACACTCGAGCCAAAAACCTTAGAGTCATCCCTGACTCCTCTCCGTCTCTCCATGGCACATCCAATCCAAGAGAGGAGCTTCAGAAACCAGCCAACGGGTCTGACTCGCCTTCCGCCGCATGGATCCATGCTGTCTGCTCTCCGGCCTGGGGCGCCACCAAGGGCATCCTCAGGCCTTCCCGCTCTGCCCTGACCCGCCCGGGTCCGGCCTCAGCACAGGCCCAAGTGATCCCTGTAAGCATTAGATGAGGACGCTGTGCGGCCATGAGTCCCAAGATGGCCTCGCATGTCACTCGGCACGGCAGCCGGAGGCCCGCAGGGCCCCCATGCCCCTGGCCTCTCTCTGATCGCTCTGCTGTCACTCCCCCTTTCGCTGCTTCCCTCCAAGCCCCGGGCCTCCTCGCTGCTCTTCAGACAGACCATGCGGCGCCTGCTCTCACCTTCCTTCCTGCTCTTCCCTTCCTGAACGGTCTGTGAGACAATAGCTTGGCCAGCTCTCTCACCTTCTTCCAGCCCAGTGACCGCCACAACTGTCCCCTTGCCTCTGCTCCCTTAAGCCCGCTGCAGAGAAGATGAGAGTTCCAGTGGCCAGGATCCTCCCCCGGCCCTGGTCGCCGGCCCCCTGCACACGTGTGGGCGATGCGGAATTGCCGACTCACTATAAAGAGCTCCGTGCAGGGCTCTGGGCGCACAGCTGCCACAGAGCAGCGGCTGGAGTGGGGGCAGCACCGAGGACAGAGGCCCAGAGGATGGCTGTGCAGACAGAGGAGCCCAGAGGCAGAGACCGGCTTGCTGCGTGCAGACGCGCTCCGAGTGGACAGGATTCTAGCGCTCGACCTGCCCCCGTGGGAATAAAACTGGGTAGGAACCCTTTCACCCCAAGAACGTTCCATTGTCATCTTTCATTCTCACCAAATCAAGAATAAACTTGCCTGGGGCTGAAACCCATCGGCGAGACGTCCCTTACCCTGGTCTAAGTTCTCACCACAGCCTTTATCTGCTTCTAACACACTGTATAAGTTCACATTTGCTATGTTTATTGCTGTTGCCCTTCTCGCCCATGAATCTAAGCTCAGTGAGGGCAATCTCTTTTGTTCAGGGCATCATTCTAGCATTTAGAACAGTGATAGGCAAATAAGTAGAAGCTCCATAAACATTTGCTGAATAAATCAATGGCTGACTTATACCAGTCCAAATATGTATGCAGATATAAATTCATGTCTGTAAAAACCACTAGAATGGACAGAGAGGACATAAGCTAAAAATTCTCTTTAGTACAAAAGGAAATGACATCCTGAGAGCATGCCCAAAGGGCAATCACCCATAGTACTAGGAATCCAGAAAAGGCAGTTGGAAGAGGAGACAGAGAAAACAGAAAACAAGATCTCTACCTTGAACGAAGAGCAGGTCTATTAGGATTGCTGGACCAAGCTTCTGGGATCAACGCCCCCAGGCTACACTAAACTGAACAGAAAAAAGCTTCTGACAGACTCCTCTCAAAATGCACAAACTCAGGAACATGTTCCACCCCACCCCAAAACCCATGATGGCCTACGAGGACTGCCCAGCAGAAGGCTCATTTTCTGAAACAGAAATCCAGAGCTGTGTACCCAAGCCTGACGCCTCGCACTCCTGTCGATAAAGCCTACAGTTTACTTGCGGACTCACAGCCAGCTCAAGCAAGACAGCAGCTCAAATCACACGCTCTACTTTCTCTCCCTCCTTGCTCCCTTATGATCTAACGCAGAAGGGGATGAAAGGGGAAGAGACAGTAAAAAAGCTACTTGGAGAACCATTAAACAGCTTTTTTACTTTCAGTTCTATCCATACCTGTCTTCAGGGTAAAACTCCTCTAAAGAAATAAAGGTTTTAAATAATATTCAAAGTCCAGTAAAGGTGCATGTCATGAAAAGCTGTATACCTGAAGGGTCTAACTACTTCGCCTTCAGAATCTCAAATTCTCTTTCTGATCCAAGCATCTTATCCCTCACTTTTCTCTCTGCTTGCTAAAGCTGGTCAGGCCCACTACAAAACAACACACCTCCTCCTAGCATATTCCCCCACCTCTACCTGAAGAAGTCCCACCCATCGCTCAAGGTCAGTTCCAACCCCACATCCCTGGGGAGAGAGCAACACTTGGCCTGTTTGCTTCTTCTGACATGTTCCTTCTCCTCTTCCTTTGCAAATGCATTATGCATTCACTGGCTATGATTTTATGCAACGGACTTGAGTTCCTTCCTCATCTCTGCATCCCAGAAGCACCCTGAGCATAACAGGCCTGAGTGGGAGCGCTGTAGAGGCCACAGCCCTGAAGGAAGCACCACATGCATGAAAAAGACAGTTCAGGAAGATAAAAAGGACCTCAAATATCTTACAATGCCCCTCACTTACATCACATTGACACTCTTTCAGATTTAGAATCTAGTAGATTTTTTCAAAAATTAAAAAAAAAATGCATCTCCATGATTGTTGTTGTTATCACTATTATTTTGCTCTATTTTTAGTAGCTCTTGTGGGGAGAAGGTCACATTTTTAACCAGAAGAATTCAATTGACTCTTTTTCCTTACAAGACACAGGGGAAGAGAGTAGACTCAGCGTGCCTCCGTGCGAGAGGCCTCACAAGAGGTGGAGGAGGCAGAATATGGGTCTGTGGCCAATACCTGCGAATCAGCACCGTCAGGAGTGAGCGCATCTCAATACAGAGCAAACCCTTCAGGAGTAAAAAAGCTCTAATCCTATCATTCACTGTCCAAACCAGGTCAGTTTTGAACGTGAAAGAGGCACCATTAGCAATTACACCAGGCCGCAGGTATTAGCTGGAACTGTCCCAGGCCAACTGGAACCTATGACAATTCCACAAAAAAGCTGGTGACCCTGAACATCAGAGCACAGCAGGAGGGAGACCACTGCAGCTTGAAAGCCGCTCTGGGTAGCTCGAAGCGAGTCCCCTGACGAAGCTGGCTATCTGAAGAGCCATGCGGCGTTCTCCCACCTCTAGAAAGCTCAGCAGGAAAAAGGAAAGTGCTGAGAATGCTATGTTGAGTGACACAATCACCATGGGATTAGAGGCTGGGAGCTGCTAGGAGCCTTTGCCATCCATCAAAAGCTACCTCCCACTGCTGTCACCAACCATTGGCATCAGCAAGTAACCTGCCAGGCTGAAGAGATCGTATTACCCAGGAGCCTCTGTAACTTCTCTGCCATCGAAGCAAAGATAACAGCTGAGGGAGAAAGAAGGCCCCGTTTTCTACAACAGCCAGATGAAAAAAAGAATCACAGCAACCCAAAATGTTGACACTGGAAAGGACCTTCAAGACCGTCTAATCCAGATTATCCATTTATAAATGGGGCAACCACCTCAGCAAGATAAAATAAAACATTTTACATTACTAGAAGAAAAAAATTAATTTAATTCACACTATTCCTTCATTCAATAAACACGTATGGAATACTCTCAACATGTCACAACATTAGGGGATAAAGAGAAAGAAGACACAGTCCTGCCCATGAGGATCTATATACTTATAGTTGAAATATGTTAATAATAATATTTCAAAAACTGATTGTTGAGTGTATCATAAAACTATTGTTACTACCACTTGACATATGGCAAAAAGAAAAGGATTCTTAATAGGGAGAATGTTGGTAAACACTGACACTATATGGTGACTTTGCTGAGAATTCTTGAAATAAAAAAATGTATAATAATAAACCTGCTTGATTTGTCTTCTTTTTCCATTCCTTCTTTTCCCACATTTATGTTATCACCATATGCAAAGCAATGAGAATCAAGTGGAAGCCTATGATTTTCTTGTGTATATATACCATAAAGTTCAGGGTGTATATTTCTAGATTTCCTAGAATCCTGCAGAAAATAAATCTAACTTAAATGTACTCAGGTCTTTCTCTTCTATCTGTAAAACAAATGAGCCTCTAAAACCACAGCATTTATTCACTGAATGTCCTCATGTAGAAAGATGATCATTGTACGAAATTAGTTTAATTAGATCTTCCTAATTCATTCATTCTTTATATAATTTATAACAATCATGGAACATTCTAAATGTTTTATAAGAAAAGAGAATTTGGGGCTTAAATGAAACCAGTAGCTAAATAATTACTTAAACATAACCTAAACAAAACATTAATTACTTAAGCCTGAACGAGCGAAATTCAGTTCCTGGACGAGATATCTGGAGCCGAAGCGGGGTCATGGAGGCGTCCCGAGGGTTAACGGAAGCCGAGGCCTTAAGCCCAGAGCAGGCTGCCCTTTACCTGAGGTATGTTTGGGGCTCTGAGCGGGTCTAGCTCGTAGGCCCTGGCTGGGAGTGCGCATGAGGGGCCTTCCGACTCTTTCTAGGTCCCAAACTGTTGAGGAGGAGTTTTGTGAGATGCGCGCCCGCGTTCTCAGAGGAGGGCGTGGCCATCTACTCATATTTCTAAAGCCTGGGGGGCCCCCAGTACCCCATTTTTGGTCAAATAACTCTCCGGTATAAAATCTGTAAGAGCCGGAACTTAAGTCGATCATGGCTCTCTTGAGTCGTTCCAGCCTACCAAGCCCCAAGCCTAGGGGATACGGAGATGAGTAAAATACTGTTCCTGTCCCCAGATTGCTTATAATCTAGTAATGGAAATGGATGGGTAGGCTAATAATCACTATATGCTGTGAGAGATATAATGTCCAAAGCATAGAATGGGTATAAAGGAGGGAATGGCCAGCTACACGGTTCAGTGAGCCAAGGGAAGGCCTCCTAAGAGGCAGCATTTGTGTTGAAAAATGAATAAGCATTAGCCGAATGGCTAAGAATCGGGGGCATGGTGATGTGGGAGTGACCATTAAAAAATTTTTTAACTGTAATAAAATACATACAATATAAAATTTACCATCGTAACCATTCCTAAGTGTACAGTTCAGTAGTATTAATTACATTAACGCCGTTCAACCATCACCACCATCCATCTCCAGAACTCTTCATCTTGCAAAACTAAAACTCTGTACTTCTTAAACAAATTCTCATTCCCCGCTCCTGGAGCCCCTGGCAACCGCTATTTTACCTTCTCTCTCTTAATTTAACTCCTGTAGGGACCTCATATAAATGGAATCATACCATATTTGTCTTTCTATGACTTTTTTATTAAGCATAACGTCCTAAAGATTCATCAGTGTTGTGTCATGTGACAGAATTTCCTTCCTTTTTAAGAATGAATAACATTGTGTTGTGGGCATAAATCACGTTTTCTTTACCCATTTATCCGTTTATGGGCACCGGTTGCTTCCTTCTCTTGACTGTTGTGAAGAGTCCTGCTGTGAACTTGGGCGGATTGTGCGGGTGTGCAAATACCTCTTTGGGATACTCATGCAGTTCCTTTGGATGTGTATACAGAAGTGAGATTGCTGGATCATGTGGTAATTCCATTTTTAGTTTTCTGAGGATCTGCCACACCATCTTCTGTAGCAGCTCTACCATTTTCTTTCTTTTTATTATTATTATTTTTTAAATTTTTTATTAAGGTATTATTGATATACACTCTTATGAAGGTTTCACATGAAAAAACAATGTGGTTACTACATTTACCCATATTATCAAGCCCGCACCCATATCCCAATGCAGTCACTGTCCATCAGTGTAGTAAGATGCCACAGATCACTGTTTGCCTTCTCTGTGCTACACTGTTTTCCCCGTGACCCCCCACACCATGTGTACTAAACATAATACCCCTCAATCCCCATCTCCCTCCCTCCCGACCCGCCCTCCCACACCCCTCCCCTTTGGTACCACTAGTACCTTCTTAGAGTCTCTGAGTCTGCTGCTATGTTGTTCCTTCAGTTTTGCTTAGTTATTATACTCCACAAATGAGGGAAATCATTTGGCACTTGTCTTTCCCGCCTGGCTTATTTCACTGAGCATAATACCCTCCAGCTCCATCCATGTTGTTGCAAATGGTAGGATTTGTTTCTTTCTTATGGCTGAATAGTATTCCATTGTGTATATGTACCACTACTTCTTTATCCATTCATCTACTGATGGACACTTAGGTTTAGCACAATGCTTGACACATGGTAAGTGCCTAAGATGGACAACTGACTGTCCCTTAGCATCTTTTGGTTAGTCAGATGTTCTCCAACCGTAGTGGTTACAATTTCCCCAGTGGAGGACCTGTAAATATTGGGTGATTATCACAGGACAATTTTTACTGGGGATTGGTTACTCTATGCTACTCTCTCTGATTAGAGCCAATTCAGGAGCAGTTAATGTCAGAATTTTTGCTGGGCCATATAGCTAAACTCAAGTACTCCATTAAGATTTCTAGTAGCCCAAAGTTTTGGATTTGTTTTAAACACGGCCGCTTTAAAAGCACTTTAGTTGTATTCCTGTTGAAGTGACTTTCTCTGAATTCTGCCTAAGGTGCTATCTTGAAGGCTGTGTATTTCAAACCACATGCCAGGTCTTAGGCAGATTATAGTCTGCTAGTGTATGGTTAGTGGGAGAACTTTTAAGGAAGCATCAATGGAGAGTAGCAAACTCCTGGAAAATGCAAAAGATTGCCCACTGTATCTGAAAGATGCTTTCTTTCTTTTAACTTTATGAATATCCTGAACTCACCATTCCATGCCTTCAACAAATATTTACCAAATGCCTCCTGTGTACCATCCTACATTGCTGGTAGCTGAAGATGCAGTGATGAAAAAGACACATGTCATTATAGTCTAGTGGGGAAGAAAGACAAATGAAAAATTTTCATATGCTATATATAAATACAGAGGATATGTCCCTAGCCCAGAATTCTGGGATTTGGGGGGTGTATGTGAGTATGAGAGAGAGAGAGATTGAGAAGGGGGGAGTTGACAGAGGTTTCTTGAGGAAAAAAATGGTACCTTTACTGACTTCTAAAGGATGGGTGGGAATTAGCTGAGCATTGGGGAAGAAGCTGCTGCACATAACATGCTAGGTAGAGTTATGTGTTAAGGTTCAGAAGCAAGAGGAACCATGGTCCTTTCAGAGCAGTGTAGAAGTTTAGTACTGCTGGAACATGGTGGAGGCCAGAGGAGTGAAAGCAGATCTTTGGACCTTGATGGTAGGCCTGAGAGAAATATAATAGGGAGGCAGGGTGGAATGGTAGATAGAGCAGTGGCTTTGCATTTCTATGGCTTCACTTAAAATTCTAGGTCTGCCACTTGTTTTGTTAGTTACGTGACTTCACACAATTCATTTGACCTTGCTGAGTCTCATTTTTTCATATATAAAATGGGGAAAACTGGGCCTAGATCAGTTACTCTGTTCCTTCCCCTACCAAGTTATTGTGCTTTTTCCAAATTGATCTGTTTCTGCCTACTCATATCCATTCTCTCAAGCCCCTCAAACAAATGGCAGTTCCTCAAAAAGTTAAATGTAGAATTACTATATGACCCAGAAATTCTACTTCTGGGTACAGACCCAGAAGAATGAAAATAGGGACCCAAAAAGATACTTGCATACCAGTGTTCATTGCAGCATTATTTACAAGAGCCAAAAGGTGGAAAGAACACAGTGTCCATCAATAAGTAAGTAGATAAACAAAATGTGGTGTTTACATGCAATGATATTATTCACACTTAAAAAGGGAGTGAAATTGTGACACATGCTACAATATTGATGAGCCTTGAAAATGTTGCACTGAGTGAAATAAGCCAGGCATGAAAGAGCAAATATTGTATGATTCCATTTCTGTAAGATACCTAGATTAGGCAAATTCACAGAGACAGAAGTAGAAAAGAAGTTACCAGAGGCCGAGGGCAGGGGGAATGGAGAGTTACTGCTCAATGGGTACAGAGTTTTTGTTTGGGGTGATGAAAAAGTTTTAGAAATAGTGGCGATGGTTGTACAGCATTATGAATTAATTACATTTATGCCATTGAAGTAAAATTCAAATGGTTAAAATGGCAGTTTTATCTTACATAGACTTCATCACAATAAAAAATCCCCAGAAATTTATTCTTTCATAGTTCTGGAGGCCAGGAGTCTGAAATCAGTGTCAGCAGGGTTAGTTTATTTTTGGAGGCTCTGAGAATGAATTTATTCCATGCCTCTCCTAGCTCTGGTGGTACTGGCAATCCTTGGAGTTCCTTGGCTTATTAAAGATGAATTGCTCCAGTCTCTGCCTCTGTCTTCATATTGACATTCTCCACTCTGCCACTGTGTCTCTCTGAGTCCAAATGTGCCTCTTAAAAGGATACCAGTCATGTTGGATTAGGGTCCACTGTGATCTGAGTATGACCTCATCTTTTTTATTTCCTGTTTCTTTTTTTTGAGGTACATACAATAAAATGCACAAATCTTACTGTACAGCTTGATGAATTTTGACATGCGTATGCACTCACGTAACCATCACCCAAATCAAGATATCAAACATTCTCACTAGTTTATTTTTTCCCTTCATCTATTTCACGCCCTCCATCCCCTTCCATATGGCAACCACCAGTCTGATCTCTATGTTTATGAGTCTTTTTCTGTTTTGTTTTGTTTTTTAGATTCCACATATAAGTGAGATCATAAGGTATTTGTCTTTCTCTGTCTGACCTTTTCACTTAGTATAATACCTCCAGTTCCATCCATGTTGTCACAAATGGCAAAATTTCTTTCTTTTTGATGGCAGAGTAACATTCCATTGTCTATATACACCACATCTTCTTTATCCATTCATCTATCAATGGACACTTAGGTTGCTTCCTTATTTTGGCTATTGTAAATAATGGTGCAGTAAACACAGCAGTGCATATATCTTTTTGAATCAGTGCTTTTGTTTTCTTTGGGTAAATTCCCAGAAGAAGTACAGGGTTGTATGGTATTTCTATTTTTAGGTTTTTGAGAAACCTCCATACTGCTTTCCACAGTGGCTGCACCAGTGTAATTCCCACCAACAGTGCACGAGGGTTCCCTTTGCTCCACATCCTTGCCAATGCTTGTTGTTTCTTGTCTTGCTGATATTAGCCATCCTGACTGGTGTGTAGTAATATCTCATTGTGGTTTTGATTTGCATTTCTCAAGATGATTAATGATATTAAGCATCTTTTCATGTGTCTTTTGGGCTTCTGTATGTCACTTTGGAAAACTGTCTATGCAGGTGCTCTGCCTGTTTTTTAATTGGATTATTTGTTTTTGTGTTCATTTGCATGAATTCTTTATATATTTTGGATATTAGCCCCTTATTGGATATATCATTTGCAAATATCTTCTGCCATTCAATATGTTGTCGTTTTGTTGATGGTTTCCTTTGCTGTGCAGAAGCTTTTTAGTTAGATTTAGTCCCCCTTGTTTATTTTTGCTTTTGTGTCCCTTGCCTGGGTAGATGTATCCAGAAAAAAATTATTAATGCCAATGTCCAAGAGTTTACTGCCTATGTTTTCTTGTAGGAGTTTTATGGTTTCAGGTCTTAATTTAAGTCTTTAATTCATTTTGAGTTAATTTTTGTGTATGATGTAAGACAGAGATCCAGTTTCATTCTTTTGCATGTAGTTGTCTAGCTTTCCCAATACCATTTATTTTTTTTAATATAATTTATTTTGGTATCATTAATCTACAATTACATGTGCAATATTATGGTTATTAACTACCCCTTCATCAGGTCCCCCGCACCAACCCCATTACAGTCACTGTCCATCAGCATAGTGAGATGCTATAGAATCACTACTTGTCTTCTCTGAGTTGTACTGCCCTCCCCGTGCCCCCCCAACATTACATCTGCTAATCGTAATGCCCCTTTTTCCCTCTTATCCCTCCCTTCCCGCCCATTTTCCCCAGTCCCTTTCCCTTTGGTAACTATTAGTCCGTTCTTCGGTTCTGTGAGTCTGCTGCTGTTTTGTTCCTTCAGTTTTTTTCTTTGTTCTTATACTCCACATATGAGTGAAATCATTTGATACTTGTCTTTTTCGGCTTGCTTATTTCACTGAGCATAATACCCTCTAGCTCCATCCATGTTGTTGCAAATGGTAGGATTTGTTTTCTTCTTATGGCTGAATAATATTCCATTGTGTATATGTATCACATCTTCTTTATCCATTCATCTACTGATGGACACTTACGTTGCTTCCATTTCTTGGCTATTGTAAATAGTGCTGCGATAAACATAGGGGTGCATATGTCTTTTTCAAACTGGGCTGCTGCAGTCTTAGGGTAAATTCCTAGGGTGGAATTCCTGGGTCAAATGGTATTTCTATTTTGAGTTTTTTGAGGAACCTCCATACTGCTTTCCACAATGGTTGAACTAATTTGCAGTCCCACCAGCAGTGTAGGAGGGTTCCCTTTTCTCCACATCCTCACCAACATTTGTTGTTGTTTGTGTTTTGGATGTTGGTCATCCTCACTGGTGTGAGGTGATATCTCATTGTGGCTTTTTTTTAAATAATTTATTTTGGATCATTATCATTGTGGTTTTAATCTGCATTTCTCTGATGATTAGCAATGTGGAGCATCTTTTCATGTGCCTGTTGGCCGTCTGAATTTCTTCTTTAGAGAAGTGTCTATTCATGTCCTCTGCCCATTTCCCAATACCATTTATTGAAGAGACTGTCTTTGCCCCATTTTATATTCCTGCCTCTTTTGTCATAGATTAACTGACCATATAAACATAGGTTTATTTGTGGGTTCTCTATTCTGTTTCATTGATTTATGTGTCTGTTTTTGTGCCAGTACCATACTGTTTTGATTACTATAGCTTTGTAGTATAGTTTGAAACCAGGGAGCATGGTACCCCCAACTTTGTTCTTTCTCAAGATTTCTTTGGCTATTCAGGGTCTTTTGTGGTTCCATACAAGTTTTAGGATTATTTGCCCTAGATCTGTGAACAATGCCATTGGTATTTTGATAGGGATTGCATTGAATCTGTAGATTGCTTTGGGTAGTATGATCATTTAGACAATATTAGGTCTTCCAATCAATGAGCATGGAATATCTTTCCATTTATTTCTGTTGTCTTCAAATTTTTTCCCATCACTGTCTTATAGCTTTCAGAGTACACGCAGTAAAACATCATCTTAACTTCAGTACATCTGCAAAGACCCTATTTCCAGGTAAGGTCACATTTACAGGTTCCAGGTTGACATGAAATTTTGAAGGATGCTATGAAACCTAGTACAAAGCCACTCCCATGGATAAAATCTTCTGGGGCAGTGACAACAAAATGATCTTTGGAAATACTGGCGTTTATATGGGGATGGACAGACGGAGAGGAATATAGGAAGCACACTGAGAAGGAATGTTAAGAGAGGTAGGAAGAAATCCAAGGAAAGTGTTGTGTGTCATTGTACCCAAAGAGGAGGGAAAACCTCATGAGACAAGTAGTGGTTGTAAGCACAGCAGAAAGATCAAGAAAGATAAAAGACCAAAAAGCAGCCATTGGATTTGGCAATAGAGAGGTCATTGGTGCCCTTGGTGAAAACAGTTGCATTTGAGTGCTTGGGTAAAAAGACAAATGTGGTATGTTGAATTACGGCTTCTGGTTATGTGTGGCTTCAAACTAAGAGGCAGCAATTTGTGTGTAAAAACAGTCTTTTTTTTTTTTTTGACCTACCACCCAGATTCTTTTTTTTCTTCTTCTTTTCTTTTCTTTTTTATTTTTTTATTTTGGTATCATTAATCTACAATTACATCAGCAACATTATGGTTACGAGACTCCCCCCCATTATCAAGTCCCCACCACATACCCCATTACAGTCACTGTCCATCAGCATAGTAAGATGCTATAGAATCACTACTTGTCTTCTCTGTGTTGTACAGCCTTCCCCGTGCTCCCTACCCCACATTATGTCGGCTAATCGTAATGCCCCTTTTCCCCCCCTTGTCCCTCCCTTCCCACCCATCCTCCCCAGTCCCTTTCCCTTTGGTATCTGTTAGTCCACATTCTTGGGTTCTCTGAGTCTGCTGCTCTTTTGTTCCTTCAGTTTTTTTTTTCTTTGTTCTTAAACTTCACATATGAGTGAAATCATTTGATACTTGTCTTTTTCCGCTTGGCTTATTTCACTGAGCATAATACCCTCTAGCTCCATCCCTGTTGTTGCAAATGTCTGGATTTGTTTTCTTCTTATGGCTGAATAATATTCCATTGTGTGTATGTACCACATCTTCTTTATCCATTCACCTACTGATGGACACTTAGGTTGCTTCCATTTCTTGGCTATTGTAAATAGTGCTGCAATAAACATAGGGGTGCATCTGTCTTTTTGAAACTGGGCTGCTGCATTCTTAGGATAAATTCCTAGGAGTGGGATTCCTGGGTCAAATGGTATTTCTATTTTGAGTTTTTTGAGGAACCTCCATACTGCTTTCCACAATAGTTGAACTAATTTGCATTCCCATTAGCAGTGTAGGAGGGTTCCCCTTTCTCCACATCCTCGCCAACATTTGTTGTTGTTTGTGTTTTGGATGGTGGCCATCCTGACTGGTGTGAGGTGATATCTCATTGTGGTTTTAATTTGCATTTCTCTGATGATTAGCGATGTGGAGCATCTTTTCATATGCCTGTTGGCCATCTGAGTTTCTTCTTCCCATTTTTTATTTGGATTATTTGCTTTTTGTTTGTTGAGGTGTGTGAGCTCTTTCTATATTTTGGATGTCAACCCATTATCAGATATGTCATTTATGAATGTATTCTGTCATGCTATAGGATGCCCTTTTGTTCTACTGATGATGTCCTTTGCTGTACAGAAACTTTTTAGTTTGATATAGTCCCATTGTTCATTTTTGCTTTTGTTTCCCTTGCCCGGGGAAATATGTTCATGAAGAAGTTGCTCATGTTTATGTCCCAAGAGATTTTTGCCTATGTTTTTTTCTAAGAGTTTTATGGCTTCATGACTTACATTCAGGTCTTTGATCCATTTTGAGTTTACTTTTATGTATGGGGTTAGACAGTAGTCCCGTTTCATTCTCTTACATGTAGCTGTCCAATTTGCCAACACCAGCTGCTGAAGAGGTTGTCATCTGCCCATTGTATATCCAAGGCTCCTTTATCATATATTAATTGACCATATATGTTTGGGTTAATGTCTGGATTTTCTGTTCTGTTCTACTGGTTTGTAGGTCTTTCTTGTGCCAATACCAAATTGTCTTGATTACTGTACCTTTGTAGTAGAGCTTAAAGTCAGGGAGCATAATTCCCCCTGTTTTATTCTTCCTTCTCAGGATTGCTTTGGCTATTCAGGGTCTTTTGTGGTTCCATATGAATTTTAGAATTATTTGTTTCAGGTCACTGAAGAATGCTGTTGGTATTTTGATAGGGACTGCATTGAATCTGTAGATTGCTTTAGATAGTATAGCCATTTTGACAATATTTATTCTTCCTAGCCAAGAGCATGGGATGAATTTCCATTTGTTATTGTCCTCTTTAATTTCTCTTAGGAATGTCTTGTAGTTTTCAGGGTATAGGTCTTTCACTTCCTTCGTTAGGTTTATTCCTAGGTATTTTATTCTTTTTGATGCGATTGTGAATGCAATTGTTTTCCTGATTTCTCTTTCTGCTAGTTCATCTTTAGTGTATAGGAAAGCAACAGATTTCTGTGTGTTAATTTTGTATCCTGCAACTTTGCTGAATTCAGATATTAGTTCTAGGAGTTTTGGAGTGGAGTCTTTAGGGTTTTTTATGTACAGTATCATGTCATCTGCAAATAGTGACAATTTGACTTCTTCTTTACCAATCTGGATGACTTGTATGTCTTTGTTTTGTCTGATTGCCGTGGCTAGGACCTCCAGTACTATGTTGAATAAAAGTGGGGAGAGTGGGCATCCCTGTCTTGTTCCCGATCTTAGATGAAAAGCTTTCAGCTTCTCGTTGTTAAGTATGATGTTGGCTGTGGGTTTGTCATATATGGCCTTTATTATGTTGAGGTACTTGCTCTCTATACCCATTTTGTTGAGAGTTTTTTATCATGAATGGATGTTGAATTTCGTCAAATGCTTTTTCAGCATCTATGGAGATGATCATGTGGTTTTTGTTCTTCTTTTTGTTGATGTGGTGGGTGATGTTGATGGATTTTCGAATGTTGTACCATCCTTGCATCCCTGAGATGAATCCCACTTGATCATGGTGTATGATCCTCTTGATGTATTTTTGAATTCAGTTTGCTAATATTTTGTTAAGTATTATTGCATCTGTGTTCATCAGGGATATTGGTCTGTAATTTTCTTTTTTGGTGAGGTCTTTGCCTGGTTTTGGTATTAGAGTGATGCTGGCTTCATAGAATGAGTTTGGAAGTATTCCCTCCTCTTCTATTTTTTGGAAAACGTTTAGGAGAATGAGTATTATTTCTTCTCTGTATGTCTGGTAAAATTCAGGGGTGAATCCATCTGGCCTGTGGGTTTTGTTCTTAGGTAGTTTTTTGATTACCGATTCAGTTTCTTTGCTGGTAATTCGTCTGTTTAGGTTTTCTGTTTCTTCCTTGGTCAGTCTTGGAAGGTTGTATTTTTCTAAGAAGTCCATTTCTTCTAGGTTTTCCAGCTTGTTAGCATATAGATTTTCATAGTATTCTCTAATAATTCTTTGTATTTCTGTGGGGTCCATCATGATTTTTCCTTTCTCATATCTGATTCTGTTTATGTGTGTAGATTCTCTTTTTCTCTTAATAAGTCTGGCTAGGAGTTTATCTATTTTGTTTATTTTTTCAAAAAATCAGCTCTTGGTTTCCTTGATTTTTTCTATTGTTTTATTCTTCTCAATTTTATTTATTTCTTCTCCAATCTTTATTATGCCCCTCCTTCTGGTGACTTTGGGCCTCATTTGTTCTTCTTTTTCCAATTTCAATAATTGTGACTTTAGACTATTCATTTGGGATTGTTCTTCCTTCTTTAAATAGGCCTGGATTGCAATATACTTTCCTCTTAGAACTGCTTTTGCTGGGTCCCACAGAAGCTGCAGCTTTGTATTTTTGTTGTCACTTGTCTCTATATATTGTTTGATCTCTGTTTTAATTTGGTCATTGACCCATTGATTATTTAGGAGCATGTTATTAAGCCTCCATGTATTTGTGAGCCTTTTTGTTTTCTTTGTACAGTTTATTTCTAGTTTTATACCTTTGTGATCTGAGAAGTTGGTTGGTAGAATTTCAGTCTTTTTGTATTTACTGAGGTTCTTTTTGTGGCCTAGTATGTGGTCTATTCTGGAAAATGTTCCATGTGCACTTGAGAAGAATGTGTATCCTGCTGCTTTTGGGTGTAGAGTTCTGTAGATGTCTGTTAGGTCCATCTGTTCTAGTGTGTTGTTCAGTGCCTCTGTGCACTTACTTATTTTCTGTCTGGTTGATCTGTTCTTTGGAGTGAGTGGTGTGTTGAAGTCTCCTAAAATGAATGCATTGCTGTCTATTTCCTCCTTTAATTCTGTTAGTATTTGTTTCACATATGTCGGTGCTCCTGTGTTGGGTGCATATATATTTATAATGGTTATATCCTCTTGTTGGACTGACCCCTTTATCATTATGTAATGTCCTTCTTTATCTCTTGTGACTTTCTTTGTTTTGAAGTCTATTTTGTCTGATACAAGTACTGAAACACCTGCTTTTTTCTCCCTTTGTTTGCATGAAATATCTTTTTCCATCCCTTCACTTTTAGTCTGTGGATGTCTTTGGGTTTGAGGTGAGTCTCTTGTAAGCAGCATTTAGATGGGTCTTGCTTTTTTATCCATTCTATTACTCTGTGTCTTTTGACTGGTGCATTCAGTCCATTTACATTTAGGGTGAGTATGTATAGGTATGTACTTATTGCCATTGCTGGCTTTAGATTCGTGGTTACCAAAGGTTCAAGGGTAGCTTACTATCTTACTGTCTAACTTTAACTCTCTTATTATGCTATAATGAGCACAGTCTGATGATTCTTTATTTCTCTCTGTTCTTATTCTTCCTCCTCCATGCTTTATATGTTTGGTGTTTTATTCTGTACTCATTTGTGTTTCCTTTGACTGCTTTTGTGGATAGTTGATTTTATTTTTTGCCTTTAGTTAGTATTTGGTTGTTCTGCTTTCTTTGCTGTGATTTTATTTTCTCTGGTGTCATCTATTTAGCCTTAGGAGTACTTCCATCTAGAGCAGTCCCTTTAAAATATCCTGTAGAGGTGGTTTGTGGGAGGCAAATTCCCTCAACTTTTGCTTATCTGGAAATTGTTTAATCCCTCTTTCAAATTTAAATGATAATCTTGCTGGGTACAATATTCTTGGTTCAAGGCCCTTCTGTTTCATTGCATTGAATATATCATGCCATTCTCTTCTGGCCCATAAGGTTTCTGTTGAGAAGTCTGATGATAGCCTGATGGATTTTTCTTTGTAGGTGATCTTTTTTCTCTCTCTGGATGCCTTTAATACCCTGTCGTTGTCTTTGATCTTTGCTATTTTAATTATTATATGTCTTGGTGTTGTCCCCTTTAGGTCCCTTGTGTTGGGAGGTCTGTGGGCTTCCATGGTCTAAGAGACTATTTCCTTCCCCAACTTGGGGAAGTTTTCAGCAATTATTTCTTCAAAGACACTTTCTATCCCTTTTTCTCTCTCTCCTTCTGGTACACCTATAATGTGAGTATTGTTCCATTTGAATTGGTCACATAGTTCTTTTAATATTCTTTCATTCCTAGAGATCCTTTTCGCTCTCTCTGCCTCAGCTTCTCTGTATTCCTGTTCTCTGATTTCTATTCCATTGACAGTCTCTTGCACCTCATCCAGTCTGCTCTTCAGTCCTGCCATTTATTGTTTCTTTTCTGTTTTCAATATTGTAGTTTTTTTTTTCTTTTGAGGCAACATTTGTGTACAAAGAAATAAATAAGTCTTAAGTGTACATTTGGTGAGTTTTGACAGATGTATACATCTGTGTAACACAAATGTCTATGAAGGTATAGAACATTATCATCAATTCAGAAAGTTCCCTTATGCACCTTCCCAGGCAATTCCCACTCCCACCTTCCACCTCCAGGGGCAACCACTGCTCTGATGTTTTCCATCACAGATTAGTTTTGCCTATTCCAGAACTTCATGTAAGTAAAATCACACTGTTTCTACTTTTATGCCTGGCTTCTTTGGCTCAGCATATTTTTTTGAGAAGTATTACTTTGAGTACACCACAGATTGTTAATCCAACTTGGCCCTTGAGTTATTTCCAGTTTTTGGCTATTAAGAGTAAAGCAATGTAAGTTTGTTTCTTTTTTAATTCTTAGCCTTCTCTCTCACAAAAGGAGCTAAGCAGGGAAAAGCTAATTATTAAATAATCAGTAATACTTGCTGTTTGAGTTAAATGTTAACCATATTCTCTAATTTATCCCAGAAGTTGCTGTTTAATAATATTAAGTTTGTATTTATAAGTGATAGTGATAAATTGTTTTCCACTTTCATTAAAATGATCATCCCTGGAAGTGAGGCTGAAGAACAGCCATCTTCCCAGGTTTTTCCCAGTTCTTCCATGACCTGGGCTTGGAAGCACTGGTTTCCAATACAGGCAATCAGGTAACCTGCAGTTTTTATGTCAGCCACACATGTTTTATTGATTGTCATTCCAATTCAAAAGACTTATCAGTTGTGTCTGATGTATTCACATGCACCTTGACAAGGGGACTGGATACATAGAGATATGTCAGGGAACTTCCTTATCAGGGAGCAGGATCACGATAGGGGAACTGAGTTCTGTGGGAAGGACAGTGATAAGTCTACTCACATGTGCTGAGATTAGCAGGACCAGGCCCCTGCACAGCTATCAGAGGCTCAGTGTCTTGTGGCCAGGTTAGAAAACAAAGAACAACTTCTGCTTGCTTTGCATGTGAAACAAATACAGTTTTATTGGGTCATGGTCTTTGCATTTAGTTCCTTATCCCACCATATTCCAGAAGAACATCACAGGGAATGTTCCGAAGGGCCCTCCAAAAACCTAGTGGTAGTGTCTGCATCTTAAGCTTGTGTCTTTTCAGCTGCTGATTTGCAAACACTGCGCAGTTTGTCTGGGATTAGCTTTTTGGGGTATAAGTATAGTATGGCTAGTTGGTTTCTTTGGGTAGGAAAACTTTCCAGTAGCTGAGCCTGACAACCCCTCTCTGGAGAGGAAAGGCTTCTCAACGTATCAGCCAGCTCTGAAGGGTGGTAAATAGGATGGGATGAGATTGTTGAGATGTTACTTGGCCATGGTTGAGGAAGCTGTTTGCATCAGGGGAAACAGCTTTTGGGCAGCGATAGTGTTTAGTGGCCACTTGGGCAGGGTTTCTTACGGTGAAGACCTTTAGGTGGGCTTAGGACCCAGAGAGTTGGCAACCGGGCCATTCTGCCAGTGAAAGGGTAGCTTTGCAGGTACAAGACTTGTAGCCCATGTTTAATGGTTGTGTCTTCTTCTTCCAGGAGTTGTTTGTATATAATCTTTCTATATGTCCTTTAAAATGGTCCTAAAATGGACCCATGTTCTAGGCATGTATTTTCAGGTGCAGTCATTAAAATGTAAAGATTTTTGTTTTATTGTTCCTTGCTATGGAATTAAAATCTCTTTTCTGGGTTAGCAGTTTTGCATTTGAATAGTTCTTTAACATACTAGAGTATGTATAAGTGTCTTTTAAAAAATAAGTAAATTGGTAAATGAAAAACAAAAAATGGCATTCTCCCCCCATACTCTAGCACTGTTTTCCTCCCTGTTCTGCTTGACAGGATGTTCTTGCGCCTGAACTGATTACACTCCCTGTGTCCTCTTGACTCCCAAGCAGGCCTGGCTTCTCCCTGGCCATGCCCAAGGAGAATAGAGGGTCAATTTTGGAAAAAATACTTGAGCCCATGAAGTGTTAGCTAAGTTCTCCAGTTTATTAGGGATCCTATGTGTTGTAGATGGACACATGATTGCATTAGTAGTAAAAATGATGTTTTTACTTACATGCTCTGGAATGTAAGATGTTATAGAAGTGATTAGAGGTTAAGTGGCTAAATCAAATTGCATTGCAGAAATCACTGTAGTTTTCTAAATAACCAGAGATCCAGAGTAGTGCTACAAAAACCAGATTTCACTTTTTCCCCAATTCCATTATATGGAAAGAATGCTGCCCCAGGTCCAACTTCACAGGTAGAGCAGAGTGCATGGGAAGAGCTGAGATGCAGTATTATTAGACCTGCTGACTAGGGTGGACCAAGGACTGGAAGGCAGCTTGGCTGGAAGTAGGGCTTCAACCCAGCCAGAAAGTGGTGGTGTCCAAGGGATACTAGTAAATTCTAACTGTGGTTTAGGCAGAAGGTTGACAAATATGGGAGTTCCAGAGGATGGAGAGAAGCAATATGAGTCTTAGGCTGGTGGTAAGAAGTCTAGGCAGACGGTTGCCATTAAAAAAGTTGGTGTGTGATTATGGGGACTCTGGCCCAGAGGTAGGGCTCAAGGGCAGCCCTCTGTTTACTCTTGGGAGGAAGCGTGTTTGGAGCTAGAAGCCCGTGCTTCATAAGGGTTCAGGACACTGGATAGATTACAGTTCAGGAACTTGGAAATAATCTGATAGTAATGAAAATGACATATGTTCTCCTTCAAGATCTGGACCCAAAGCAGAAGACCAGCTATCCAGGTGAAGGCCTCAGGTGGGGAGGGCCAGGAGGAAAGGGAGAGTGGAAAATGGTTTCAGGGCCTGGCACTTGGGTGGAAGAGTACAGTGGTCACCACTCTAGCCTCATGTTTGAGATCAGATTAATGGGGAACGGAACTTAATTCTAAAGCCCACTGGTGTAGGGAAGGTGGGCAGCTGACATCCCAGGGTAGGAATGGTAGAGTTTTGCAACCATCAAGCTCTTCTTCCTCTATTCCTCAACTTTTCATTCAGTCGACTTTTTCTGAGTGTCTGCTCTTAAGACCTGATCCCTACCCTTGTTCTCAAGGAGTTCATGGGTAGCTACACAGCAGGCAGATACACAAGCAGATACGTTTTTTCCTTGTTCTTTTTAAATAAACTTTTTAGAGTAGTTTTACATTTACAGAAATGCTGCAAAGAGAGTACAGAGTTCCCATAAAGCCACACTTAGTTTCCCTGTTGTCAACATCTTACATTTGTATGGTACATTAATTACAGTAACCAACACGGATACACTATTATTAACTAAATCCATAGTTTATTTGGATCTCTTTAGCTTTTGTCTAATGTCCTTTTTCTGTTCCAGCATCTTACCTAGGATACCACGTTACATTTAGTCACATATCTCCTTCCTCCTCTTGGCTTATGGTAATTTCTTAGACTTTCCTTGTTTTTGATGACCTTGACAGTTTTGAGGAGTACTGGTCATGTATTTTATAAAATGTTCCCCCAATTGGGGTTTGTCAGGTTTTTTCTCATGATTAAATGGGGGTTTGGGATTTTTGAGGGAAAGACTACAGAGGTAAAGTACCCTTTTCATCAAATCATACCAAGGGTACATATTATCAACATGACTTAATCACTGTTGATGACTATAATCATGTCGTTGAGGTAGCTTCTCTCTTTAACGTTACCCCCCCAACTATACCATTCCATACTATACTTTTTGGAAAGATGTTACTATATGCACTCCATATCGAAGGAACCGGAATTATGCTCCATCTCCTTGAGGGTGGAGTATCTACATAAATTATTTGAAATTCTTCTACATGGGAGATTTGTCTCTTCTATATTTATTCACTCATTTATATCATACGGACTCAGATATTTATTTTACTTTGGGTTATAATCCAGTACTACTTTATTTGTTGCTCAAATTGTTCCAGCTTTGATTATTGGGAGTTCTTTTATTTGACTCCTGTGTCTCTGATACTCCCATCATTGTGGGGTGTTGGTTTTTTCATGTATTTTTTTTTTTTTTAGCACTTCCTTGCTTTCTGATATTGAAGGTGCTCCAGGCTCATCTGTGGTAGATTTCCTGCAGCAGTTCTAGAATCAGCCATTTTCCAAGGAACCCTTGTTCCTATTACTGGAGAATGGTTGAGAAATCAAGATCTGGGTGTGAGGTGTGCTTGTTGCTACTGGAGTTTCCTTGCTCCTTGGCCCTCTCAGCTGACCGCAAGGAAACACGTGTGCATACTAACCCATGTGTATACACATTGGCAAATATTTCTACATGTAACCGTCTGTGTCTATGTTAAAGGTGAGTTTGTACTGATGTCTCCAACTCTGATCCATTACCACATAGATCACCCTAACCATCTCCTTGCTTATCTGTAAACTTCCCGCTCCATCAGTGAGGACCCTGGCTCCCACTACAGCCACCCATTTTCTTAATTCTTCAATTCTAGTATACATACATGTATTGCAGTATTAGAATTGTTAGCCCATCCCGCATGGGAAACAGCTTAATCTACTGCCCTAGGGTACAGTACTTAGGTCTTAATGTTGTTTCTTTTGCCTTTAGTCTTACAGACTTCACTCATTTCTTAGGTTACTTAGGTCAGGACCTTTTTCTGCGGACCCCTTTAGGGCGATTGTTTCATTCATTTGTAATACAGCTAGACTGTTTTGTAATTATTTAATACACTGATAGAGTATTGTGGTCTCTGGACCACAAGCATTACTATCACCTGGAAACTTTATAGGGATACAAGTTCTTGCTTCTCATTACAGAAGCAGGAATTGTGGTGTTGGGGTCCAGCAATCCATGTTTTAATAAGCCCTCGAGGAAATTCTACAGAACACTGAGAATCTCTGCCTGAAAGAATGAGTTCCTTGAGGTTAGCTTGGTGAAAGGAGAGGAGTGCTTTCCAGGAAGAGGAGTGTGCTGTGAGCCTACGCTTAGAGGACACAAAGTAGCAGGATGGGCATAAGGGGTTAAAATAAAATGTTTGAGGCAGAAAGTGGCAGGGGTTAAGGCAGAGAGATCAGCAGGTCCTGGCTGTATCAGGGAGGGCTTGGAATGCCAGGCTTAAGGAGCTTAAACTGCATTCTGTAGGCCATGGGAAGCCACTGAAGAATTTTTTTCATTAACAGCTTTTTATTGAGGGTAAAATTCACATGCCATACATTTCACCTATTTAAAGTGTACAATTTTTAATAATTCTTAGTATATTCATAGAGTTGTGCACCCATCACCATAATTAGTTTTAGAACATACTCATCATCCTAGAAAGAAATCCTTTACCCTTTAGACGTTATCTCTTGCCCCCCTGCAAGTCCCTAAATCCCCTACCCCCTACTTTTTCTATGAATTTGCCTATTCTGGACATTTATATAAATTGAGTCATAAAATGTGTGGCCTCTTGTGACTAGATTTTTTCATGTAGCAAAATGTTTTCAAGGTTCATTCATGTTCAGTATGAACCAACATTTCATTCCTTTTTATGGCTGCATAATAGTCCATTGTATGGCTACATCACTTTTTATCCACTCATCTGTTGGTGGACATTGTGTTATTTCCCCTTTTGGCTTTATAAATAATACTCCTATGAACATTTATGTGCAAGATTTTCTGTGGACAGATATTTTCATTTCTCTTAAGTATGTATCTGGGAGTCAAATTCCTGATCACATGGTAACTGTGTTACTTTCTGAGGAACTGACATACTGATTTCCAAAGCAGCTGTGCCATTTTACATTCTTGCCAACAGCATTAAGAGTTCCAGTTTTTCCACTTTGTTGCCAGTGCTTAGTATTTTCTCACGTTTTGATTCTAGCCATCCTAAATGGGTATGAGATGATATTCCCATTAAGGTTTGGGTTTGCATTTCCCTGATGCCTAATGATGTTGAGCACATTTTCATGTGCTTCTGGCCATTTGTATATCTACTTTGGAGATTCTAAAAGCACTATGTTTTTAACCTCCCCTCCACATTTTATGTATGCAATGTCATATTTTATATCTTTTTATGATTCCCTTAACTAGTTTTTAGCTATAGTTGTTTTTACCACTTTTGTCTTTTACCCTTCATTGTAGCTTTTAAGTGATTGACCTACTGCCTTTGCTGTGTTTGCTTTTACCAGTGCAAGTTTTCCCTTTCATAATGTTTTTATACTTCTATTTATAGGCTTTTTCCCATTTAAGGAAGACCCTTTAACATTTCTTGTAAGACTGTTTTAATGGTGATGGATTCCTTTAACTTTTCTTTGTCTGGGAAACGATCTCCCCAATTCTGAATGATACCTTGCCAGGTAGAGTATTCTCGGTTGTAGGTGTTTTCATTTCAGCCCTTTGAATATCTCATGCCACTCTTTTCTGGCCTGCAGAGTTTCTGCTGAAAAATTGGCTGATAGCATTATGGGGTTTGCCTTGTACCTCACTCATTGCTTTTCTCTTGCTGCTTTAAGATTTTTCTTTAATTTTGATGTTTTGATTATTATATGTCTTGGTGTGGAACCCCTTGGGTTCGTCTTGTTTGGGGTGCTCTGCTTCCTGGACTTGGATGTCTGTGTCCTTCCCCAGTTTTGGGAAGTTTCCCACTATTTCTTCAAATAGGTCTTCTGCCCCTTTCTCTTTCTTCTCCTTCTGGAACCCCTGTAATGCGGATGCTGGTATGCTTGATTTTGTCCTAGAGGTCCCTTAACCTATTGTCATTTTTTCTTTTTGCTGTTCAGTTTGGGTGCTTTTCATTACCCTGTCTTCCACAGTAATTATTCTTCTGCATCATCCAATTTGCTGTTGATACACTAGAGGGCTAGTGTATTTTTTATTTCAGTTATTGTATTCTTCAACTCTCATTGTTTGTTTTTTTTGTATTTTCCATCTCTCGTTGGAGTTCTCAGTGAGTTCATCCGCTCTTCTCTGAAGTCTGATGAGCATCTTTATAACCATTACTTTGAACTGTTGATTAGGTAGATTGCTTAACTCTGTTTTCTTTCATTCTTTTCCTGAAATTTTGTCTTGTCTTTCATTTGGAGCATATTCCTGTATCTTCTAGTTTTGACTTTCTGTGTTTCTATGAATTAGGCTGCCTCTCCCAGTCTTGAAGGAGTAGCCTTGTGTAGGAATGTCCCCTTGTGTATATGCCTGGCAGCTTTGATTGGCTGGCTGGTGCTGTAGTAGGTATAGGCTGGAGGTCCCTGGGCACTCCACACTGGGGCCATCCTGGCAGGATGGCTGGAGCTGAAGCAGGTCCAGGCTGGGGGCTTCCAAGGCTCTCCACACAGGGGACATCCTGGCTGACAGTTAGGGCTGAAGTGGGTGTAGGCCGGGTGGTCCTGGCATGCTGTGCCCTGGGGCCGCCTTGGCAGGTTGGCTGGAGCTGAAGTGGGTGTGGGCTGGGGGACCCTAGGGCATTCCCTGCAGGGGTGCCCTGGCAGGACAGCTGGAGCCCATGTGGGTGCAGATCTGAGGTCCCAGGGCACTTTGTGTAAGGGGTACCCTGGCAGGATGGCTGGAGTCCAAGTGGGTATGGGCCTTTGCCCTTTTTTTTTCTTGAGTTGTAAACATGTATATTCTAAATACAAATTCTTTATCAGATACATGATTTACAAATATTTTCTTTCATTCTTTGGGTTGTCTTTCACATTATTGATGGTATTCTTTGAAGTACAAAAGTTATTTTGATGAAGCTCAATTTATTTTTCCCTTTGGTTGCTTGTATGTTGGGTATCATTTCTTAGAAACCATTGCCAAATGCAATGTCATGAAAATTTATGCCTATATTTTCTTAGAATTTTGTAGTTTTAGCTCTTTGATCCATTTTGAATTAATTTTTGTGTATAGTGTGGGGAAGGGGACCAATTTCATTCTTTTGCACATGGATATCCAGTTGAAAAGACTGCTTTTCCCTCAGTGAATTGTTTCACATCCTTTCAAAATCAACTGACTGTAAACTGCTGAAGACTTTTAAGTAGAGGAATGACATGATTTCTTTTACATTTTAAGACATTGTCACTGTCTGCTATGTAGAGAATGTATTGGCAAGGCCAAGAGTGGCTATAGGGAGACCAGTGAGTAGGAAGCCAGAGATGATGGTGACTTGGTCTATAGCAGTGGTAGTAGAGGTGGAAAGACACAGGTTATGATTGGGAAATAATGTTATTAGGACTCAGGGACTGTCCTGAGGATGAGGGGGGTTATAAAAGAGGGAAGAGATCAAGGATGACCACATTTGGATTGGAGTCAAAGATGATCTTCAGATTTCTAGCTTATATGGCTAAGTGGATTGTAGTGTCATTTGTTACCACACAAATGGAGAAGTATGTTTTTAGATGGAAATAATGAGTTTAATTTGGGATTCACTGAATTTGAGGTACCTATAAAACTTTCAAGTGGAGATGTCCAGAGGCAGTTGTAATGTGGGTCTAGACTAAAGTGTGGGGGCAAGCCCTGGGTTGGATCAAGTGATTTGCTAGTCATGAGCACATAGGTGGGACTGGAAGCTCTGGAAGAGCCTGAGGAGAGAGTCAGAGGAGTGAGAAGAGAGACCAGGGCTGAGAATGGGAACCTGAGGAGGACACAGAAGAGAAATGGCCAGTGATGGGGGAGGAAACCAGGAGGAATCTATAGGAATTGAGTAGAAAGAGGGAATTTTAAGGAAGGGGTGGGCGGTTGATCAGTAGTATCAAATGCATCACAGAGGTCCAGAAAAATAAGGCCTGAGAAGTGCCCATGTATCTTTACTGTTTCCGTGCTCCCACGGTATATTTTGGTTGGTTGGTCGGTCGGTCGGTCGGTTGGTTGGTTGATTTCACAAAAAAATTGTTGCTTCATACTTCTTTCAGGTGACAGTTTTTTAATACTGTGGAACCAGTAATCTTTGCATATGCATTTTCCACAAGTGCCTGGAGGTATTGCTGGCAGTGTCTGGTGGATATTTGTGTCTTAAGTGGTGCCACCTTTCACTGGCATCATCTAATCTTTCCCATCCTGAATTGAGGATATTAAAAGCCCAGCTACAGTTTGGATTCCAGAGTGGTCTTAGACTGGATGTTCAATCTGTTTCCTTTTCTTTCTAATCTTATATAATATTCTTTTACCATTTTTTTAAACCAGATACGTGAAAGAGGCCAAAGAAGCAGCTAAGAGTGGAGACCTGGAAGCAGCATTAAAACTTTTCAGTTTGGCAAAGGAAATTTTTCCCAATGAAAAGGTGATGAGCAGAATCCGAAAAATACAGGAAGCCTTGGAGGAGTTGGCAGAACATGGCAATGATGAATTCACAGATGTGTGCAACTCTGGCCTGTTGCTTTATCGAGAACTGCACAACCAACTATTTGAGCACCAGAAGGAAGGCGTAGCTTTCCTCTATAGCCTGTACAGGGATGGCAGAAAAGGTGGTATTCTAGCAGATGATATGGGGTTAGGGAAGACTGTTCAAATCATTGCTTTCCTTTCTGGTATGTTTGATTCTTCCCTTGTGAGTCATGTGCTGCTGATCATGCCAACTAATCTTATTAGCACGTGGGTAAAAGAATTTGTCAAGTGGACTCCAGGAATGAGAGTCAAAACCTTTCATGGTCCCAGCAAGGATGAACGTACCAGAAACCTCACTCGGATTCAACAAAGGAATGGTGTCATTATCACTACATACCAAATGTTGATCAATAATTGGCAGCAACTTTCAAGCTTGAATGGCCAAGAGTTTGTGTGGGACTATGTCATCCTTGATGAAGCACATAAAATCAAAACCTCATCTACTAAGTCAGCAATATGTGCTCGTGCTATTCCTGCCAGTAATCGCATCCTCCTTACAGGAACCCCAATCCAGAATAACTTACAAGAACTGTGGTCCCTGTTTGACTTTGCTTGTCAAGGTTCCCTGCTAGGAACATTAAGAACTTTTAAAATGGAGTATGAAACTCCTATTATTAGAGCAAGAGAGAAAGATGCTACCTCAGGGGAAAAAGCCTTGGGATTTAAAATATCTGAAAACTTAATGGCCATCACAAAACCCTATTTTCTCAGGAGGACAAAAGAAGAGGTACAGAGGAAAAAGTCAAGCAGCCCAGAAGTGAGACTCAATGAAGGGAATTCAGATATTGATGCCATTTGTGAAATGCCTTCCCTTTCCAGGAAAAATGACTTAATTATTTGGATACGTCTTGTACCTTTACAAGAAGAAATATACAGGAAATTTGTGTCTCTAGATCATATCAAGGAGTTGTTAATGGAGACACGCTCACCTTTGGCTGAGCTAGGTGTCTTAAAGAAGCTGTGTGATCATCCTAGACTACTCTCAGCACGGGTTTGTTGCTTGTTGAATCTAGGGGCTGTCAAATTCTCTGTTCAGGGTGAAAATGAAGGGGAATATTCGTCAGATGTGGACCATATTGATCAAATAACTGATGATACACTGATGGAAGAATCTGGAAAAATGGTATTTCTAATGGACCTGCTAAAGAGACTGCGAGAGGAAGGGCATCAAACTCTGGTGTTTTCCCAATCAAGACAAATCCTAAACATCATTGAACGCCTCTTAAGGAATAGGCACTTTAAGATACTGAGAATCGATGGAACAGTTACTCACCTTGTGGAACGAGAAAAAAGAATTAACTTATTCCAGCATAATAAAGATTACTCTATTTTTCTGCTTACCACTCAAGTAGGTGGTGTTGGTTTAACATTAACTGCAGCAACTAGAGTGGTCATTTTTGACCCTAGCTGGAACCCTGCAACTGATGCTCAAGCTGTGGATAGAGTTCACCGAATTGGACAGAAAGAGAATGTTGTGGTTTATAGACTAATCACTTGTGGGACTGTCGAGGAAAAAATATACAGAAGACAGGTTTTTAAGGACTCATTAATAAGACAAACTACTGGTGATAAGAAGAACCCTTTCCGCTATTTTAGTAAACAGGAATTAAGAGAGCTCTTTACAGTCGAGGATTTTCAGAACTCCGCAACCCAACTGCAGCTTCAGTATCTGCACGCTGCACAGAGGAGGTCTGATAAGAAATTAGATGAACATATTGCCTACCTGTACTCTTTGGGGATAGCTGGAATCTCAGACCACGATTTGATGTACACACATGATCTGTCTGTTAAAGAAGAGCTTGACGTGATAGAAGAATCTCACTATATTCAACAAAGGGTTCAGAAGGCTCAATTCCTTGTTAAACAGGAGTCTCAAAATACAGAGCTCTTAATGGAAAGACAAAGAACTGGAAATGAGGGGATCCGGCCAAAAGAACCTCTATTTCCTTCTCAAACAAAAAAGAAATGCCCTGAATTGAATAAACCACAGCCTCGGCTTTCACCTCTTCTAACTCATCATACTCCAGAAGAAGAAATCAGTTCCCAAATGGCACGTGTAATCATTGATGATTTGCCTGAAGAGCGTGAGACTGTCCTGCAAGATGGTAGGCATCCATGTGAAAGCATGTTTGGAGCTGACTTTGTAGCTACTTTACCCAAGGGGTGTGAACATATAGAAGATACTTGGGCCAACTCTTTAGTAGGAATGGCTGTACAAAAAGAGGCACAGCGAAAGGGGCCTACACAGGAGGCACTGGAAGAGAAGCCTCTGGGAGATCTCAGTCAACTGAAGGATGATGGTATTTTACATCACTGCAGTCCCCTGCCCATTAATCCCATAATCGATGAAAATCAAAACACAGACTCAAATGTATCTGTTACTGAAACAGCAGACGGTGATCTGGCAGCATCCCACAGTGCACTGCAGGGTGCTCCAGCAAATGGGGTCAAATTGAATGAGGAAGTTTTAGCATCTCCATCACAGTATGCATGTGATTTCAATCTTTTCTTGGAAGACTCTGCAGACAATGGACAGAATCCTTCCAGGCAGTCTTCGGAGCATGCTGAGCATGAAAATAGCTTGTGTGGCTCTGCAGCTTATTCTGGAGCACAGTTTATGCAGAGCAAAGCAGGTCTCAGTCTGGATCTTTCTGAGAAAGAGGATGAGATGGAAGAGGTAGTATTTAAAATTAGAAGTAAGGCTAGAAGGATCGTTTCAGATAGCGAAGATGAAGAAGACATTTTTAAAGGTACTTCAAGCACAAATCCATTCAACACATCTCCCTTTCAGTTCTCATTTGTAAAGCAGTTTGATGCTTCAACTCCCAAAAGTGACAGTTCACCGGGAAGGTTCTTTTCACCTAAAATACCTGATAGTATAAATAAATTTGTAAACTCGAGAAGATCCCTGGCTTCTAGGAGGTCTCTTATTAATGTGGTTTTAGACCATGTGGAGGATATGGAGGAAAGACTTGACAAGAGCAGTGAAGCAGAGGTTTCCGAAGGTCATCTGGAAGAAGGAGCAGAGGAAAGAAGTGGTGAAGCCTCAGAGTGTACAGAAGAGTATCCTTCTAGAGAAACACCGTCCTCAGAAAGTAAGTCCAGCTTGTTAACTACACCTAAGTCTGATGCTCTCACTCAAGAGACCTTTCCTGGTGACCCAGAGCCTTTGTCTGGTAGACAGTTAGTTGATTCTCCCCTGGATAAGGCAGTGGAGGCTTCAAATGACTATGAGACTCTTATTATGCATGGAAAAGAACTGAAAGAGTGTGGAAAAATACAGGAGGCCCTAAACTGCTTTGTTAAAGCACTTGACATAAAAAGCGCAGATCCTGAAGTCATGCTCATGACATTAAGTTTGTATAAGCAACTTAATAAAATGTGAGAATATAACCTGTTTATTGTATTTTAAAGTTACCAGGGTATGAGGTAATTTGTTCCTATAATTAGACTCTTTGGAAGCATGAAGCGTTCAGGCAGGCTAAAGGCTAGAGAGATCTCAAAAGGCAAGGTTTGTTTCTAACTTTTTGGTAAAGTATGCCTTTATCCCCTACTTTCCTTATATTTAGGTATTCTGAGCATTACATTAATATTCCTTTACTTGAATATTCTTGTATTTTTCTTTTAGGCATACATACTCTATAAACTCTGTTATTTTGAGAAATTTTTTTGTAAAATTATTCTGGCCATTCTTAATTTTATTCTGAAAATGGTAACTTTAGTATGTCACAGTTCAGATAATAATATTAAAGTTACTTTTCTCAAGTGTTTTCCATTCACTTTCTTTCACTGAGAGGATACTGGCAAATGCGTATAGAAACTCCTTAGTTTAGGCCGGAGCTTGTCATTAGTCTTTCAAATCTAAGACTTGCTTATTAACATGCTATTTTATGCTCTCGTCTTACTACAGCAAGACTGTGACAAGGTGCCTGGTTACGCTTCTTCATCACTGGCACTCTACCCTGGGGTCACCTTGCTGACCATTCAGCTGTTCTTCACTCCCCACCAATGCGTTCTAACACATGCCAGCACACTGTATCTTGTGGGTTGTAGACTGAAAAGGACTTTGGTTTTCTCTCAGAAACAAAGCGCAGTATATCACTCCACTCTGTCACTGGAGCAAAGGAACTGCCATTTATGGAGTACCTACCATGTATCGGGTACTCTACAGAGGTTTCTTGTTTAATCCTTACCGTAATCCTGTGAGGTAGAGGATTTCTATTTTTTAGTTTGAAATAAGGCTTAGTGAGATGACCTGCCAGGATCACATAGTAAGGGGTGAAATGCATTTTTAATCATGCATTACCTCATGAAAAGCCACTATAATATAGAGTTGTTTTTACAGTACTTGTGACACCAAATGTGGGGGGTAGTTTTCCACACCAAGCAGTTCTCCAATTCTCTGTGGACATCAACTGGGTGTCTTACAATTCAACTCAATTCTGGCACTACCTGGAGTTAGGGTCAGACTCCACAGGTTTAGACGCTCACCTCCTAGGCCTGCCCTCACTTCAGGGGCCAGCTATTAGTGCTGGGCTTCTACGTCATCTACATTCTGTCCTATGCTACAAATTGAGGGTTCCCATGTGTGGATGAAGTGAAGGTTCCTGGGGCCAGGATTCTCACCTGGCCCTGGATGGCTAGCTCACTACACGTGTGGGCAATACATCATTAGACTTCATATAAAGAGCCCTGCCCAGTGCTCTGGGCGACACAGTGGCACAACTGCAAGGCTGTGGGAGAGCAGAGAGACTGGAGTGGTGGCAGCACCAAGGACAGAGACTGAGACAGCTGCATGGGTAGAGAGGCCCAGAGGCAGAGACCAGCTTGCTGCATGCAGACTTGCTCTGAGTGGATGAGATTCTAGTGATTTACCTGCCACCGTGGAAATAAAATTGGGTATAAACCTTTCACCCCAAGGACGTTCTACCGTCATTTCTTTGGTCACACTGAATCCATAGTGAACTTGCCCGGGGCTGAAACCCATTGGCAAGACGCCATGGCTGCGCCTTCAGGTTTGCTACAACAGCTCACAGAACTCAGGAAAATATTTAATATTTACAGTTAAGGACAGAAAAATTGTTTTGTAAAACAAAACTATTTTGATTACTCCAGTATAATTGGTGTCCTCTGTCATCCTATGTATTTTATTCATTTAAAACCAACACTCTGAGAAGGGAGCCACAGGCTTGGACAAAATGCCAAAGGGCTCCATGGCAAACAGATTAAGACTCCTAATTTAAGGGTATGACATAAGTCTCTCAACTGCCCCTGCCTCAAGGTCTGGATTGCTGTTCCCAGAAACTATGTATGTACAGGCACAAGCATGTATGTGTGTAGGTAAAATTGTAGTATGTCCAGAATATCTCGCCTGGCTTTAGTACATATGCATATGAACAGGAGCTCACGGGTGGAGAGAAGTATGGCTTTAGTGCATTTGCATCATTCCTCAGGGGTGGAGAGAAGTTCATCTCCATATCAATGGGTAATTACCTGGGCAACGGAGGGCTTACATGTACCTGAGAGGTGAGGGAGGGCCGGTTTTGCCACTGCTGGAGCAGGAGAGAGAGAAGGCCCCGGACTGCAGTTTGTAAGCAATAAACAGATTTTAAACTATTTCTCCCTTTGACTGATTTTGGTTGTAGAGGTATTTTGCCCTGGGATTTACTTTCCCCAGACTTAAAATGTGTATGTATGATTTACCCAAATGATACACTATATATGCTGTTCTCCACTTAGTTTTTAACACGGTTGTATGATATCCTATTAAGTGGATATACCATAATTTATCATCTTGTATTGATGGACAGTTTCCAACTGGTGCTGTAATGAATATCCTTGTACCATTTATTATGTGATTATATGATAAATTCCTACAAATGGAGTTGCTAGGTCAAAGTGTTAGGCAGAAAGACAGAAATGAGTGGGATGGAAAGGAGAAAGGGCCCCCCAAAGATGACTTGGAGTTGATCAGGTGGAACCAGAAAGCCAGAAATGACTCAGTTAATCAGATGAAGCCACAGGGTCCAGCGGTGACTCAGGAAATGTTCAGGGTCCCCCAGATAAGAAATATCAAGAGTTGCAAGCACAGCACAGCCCCTGTCCCCATTTCACCAATCAGAACAAGCCTTGAGAGCTGATAGCTATCAATCAAGGGCCTCCCTGCCCTGCCAAAAACCACATAAAAGAAGCCTCAGAATGAGCATCCACACCTGCCTGTCCTACCTTAGGCAGGTCCGCTCTGCTACTCTGCAGTCACCGAGCCGAGTCCTTTCCTTCCCAACAAAAGGGCGTATTTATAATTTTGATGGGCATTGCCACATTGTTCTCCATGGAGGTTACAGTAGTGTCTTTCCACCATTCACCTGTTTTCACCATTTACCATGAATACCTGTTTCCCCTACCCTCACCAACAATATGTTCAATGTTTTGAACTTTGCAAATCAGATAGATAAAAAGTGGGATCTCATTTTGATTTCAATTTGCAATTATTTTACTGCAAATGAGGCTTGTTCATTAAACCTTGAACTTAAAAGATGCAGTTTCAAAGTAGAATACATATTCTATGTGTGTAAATCTGTATAAATCCTTAACTTTTTCATTTACCAACTCCTTCAGAACCTCAGCTGCCAGTCAAAACCTAACTTCCCAAAGGTTTGCTTGGTGTCAGACTCATTCCTTTCTCACAAGCTAGCTATAACTGCTCTCTCTCTCTCCATGCTACAGAAATTATTTTGCTTTTAGTCCACCTTTCCAGCACTCTGGCTTCCTTTCTGTGTGGTGACATCCCTATGGAAGTATCCTGGGTAAGCCAATGTCCAGAGCAAAAAACTCTGGCTAGTAGTGTCTCATATAAAGCTTTTCAGAATTTCCTTCAACACTTTCAGATTTTATGGCCTTCATTTAGAGACCTTGCTTTGAATGTGGTTTTTAAAGCAGTTTTATCTTAGGCTTATTTCGAACATCTCTATCGTACTGGCCTGTGTATCCCAGGGAATGGGACACCCTTTAGTCTGCTCAATGGGGAAAATCTCATGGAGGCATAACCTGCTGGGGTGCTCAGAAACTTCTAAAATGGGAAACAGGTCTCTAAATGAAATTGACACTATGTGGCATAATGTGGGCATGTCACATGCAGCTAAGAGAACACAGTGTGTTAACTGTTTAAGAATCACAGTTGTGTTGGCAGTTTTAATTTTGAAGCAGTATAGCATTTATAATATTTTTACATGTTGGCATATCATAAACATGGTACTATAAATTTTTAAAATGTAGATATGCAGAACATTGGCCCTGGGAGGGGTGGTCATGATGTAAGCCATCCATTTGAAGATGAGGGAATGTTTTTAGGCTGACATGTCTCCCTTTGACCAGCACTTGGTGAATGGCTGCTTTGTCTCATACAAACAACTGGTAGAAGAACTAAGAGCCCTTTTCCCTCCAATAAACATTTATTTAAAAAGAAAGCAGTTAATGTTGAATGGTCACTGAGTGCCACATAACTATGTTAAGACAATGGAGCTTAATAACATCTGTTCTGGCAGATCAAAGTTGGCTAACTTATAAAACAAGTGTTGTCGAGGAACTTATGATTTTCATATGCTAATCTGTCTTTGATGTCCAATTCAATGTGTGAATACTGGGAGTTGACACTTGGCTCTCTTAAGAGATGGTTTCTAAATTATGGAATATACTGAGAATCAGATAAAGTAGTTCTGGGAGGAAAGGGACTACAGGTTAAAAGGAGTTGGCTTGACTTATCTTTGAGAACTCGTGACTGAATACTAATAAACACTAACTTTTACCCACCTGATTTTGCACCTACAAACTAACAATGTCAGAGTTCATAAAATACAAGGCTTACTCAACATCTTTTAAAGAAATACACAATGTATAAAACATTCAGTCTCTCATACCATTTTATTTTCTCCCTTCAACCATAACAATATGGTATCCAAATTTTGTTTTAACCGGAGGGTCCGTAAACACAGGTTTATCCAGCCCACTTACAGGCAAGGCAAATGCTGCTTCTTGAAATGGTCCCACCATGGACCCTCTGGTCATCCAACCCAAGTCGCCCTGAAAAACCCAAAAGATAAGTGAGATCAGGTGGTCCTGAAGAGGGAACAGTTCTAGTGTAGCTTGAGAATTTCCCAATATGCACACTAAGGTTCCTAAGTTGATTAATCTGGGCTGTAAAGAAGTAGGTTCAACAAAGACAAGCAGATAGAGAAAGTCCACTGGACTGAACACATAAGCACTCACAATGCTGTGGTGTGTTTGTTAGCTGTGTTTAAGTTTGGCCATGCCTAAGTTTAGATAGGTGACCCATATTCAATTGTTCACAAGTTGGACATTTTGGCTTTTAAGATCTTTAAACCACGATATGGCTAAAATTAACAGCAGAACATAGAAACAATCCCTACTGCTGTGTGTCCTCCATGAGGGACAGATCACCTTAAAAGATTAAGAGCACCATACCCCTTGCCTGGCTTTATCTTCACTATATTGTGTGGCCACTTCATTGAATCTCATTCCAGACTTTAATTTTTCCATGGCTTCCATGATTTTCCCATGTTTTTCACACAGGATGTGTCTGACCTACAAGGAGAAAGTATGTTCATGTAATACTTGAAGGCCCAAATGAGTCCTTTCCTCACAGTACAGCAGTCATATCTGGATTTCCTCCATTAGCAACAAACACATTAGCTCATCACGATGGAAAAGCCTGGAAAGTTGCCCAGTTGGGTGATGACCACAAACCCATTTCCCACATTAAGACAGTATCATAGAACCCCAATGTACAGGGAAAATGGACACCTGGCTGTTGGAAGCGCCCATCTTTTACCATGTACCTCAATGAAAGAGGAAGAGGAAACATGATGGTTATGAACTTTGGTCCTAGAGTCCTGTCCCAATTCTGCTATAGGATCTTAGGCATGTTGTTAAATCTCTAAGTGTTTCCTCCTTTGAGCACTGAGATAGTAACTACCTATGTGTTCTCCTGGAGTTATGAAAATTGATAGTGCAGCAATTATTCAGTTAGGGCTAGCTATTATTTTATCAGCATGGGGATGATATTTTTAAAAACTGAGATACATTTTACAAAGAGGACCAGTGTCAATTCTCCCCACAATTCAACAGTTAAAAAAGTATCATATATTGATGGTACACATGGTGTGTGTGTGGGATCACGGGGAAGACAGTGTAGCACAGAGAAGACAAGTAGTGTCTTACTACACTGAGGACACTGACTGTAATGGGGTATGGGGGGGACTTGATAATATGGGTGAATGTAGTAACCACAATGTTTTTCATGTGAAACCTTCGTAAGAGTGTATATCAGTGATACCTTAATTTAAAAAAAGTATCACATATTAATACGAGTACTCAACCTTACAGAAGTATTCAAATTTGACCTATGTTTACATAAGGCCATGTTTTAAAAAAACTACTATATCCTTAAAAATGATGTTGTCAAGATGTCTGTTTTACAGGATTTCCTGCTTGTCATTTAAATATAATTGTTTCATATTACAGGTGATAGATGTACTGGGGTGGGGACTAAAAATGTCCCCTTATAAATTCAGAGACCAGCAAACCAAGGTTGTCCTCAGGGTTCAACTACTGAAACTGGGGGCAACGGGATCCTAGACCCACAGGAGTATCTTCCTGACTGGAGGGGCTACATGGGAGACATGAACACAGCAAAGGAAAGACTGTGTCAAAAAGCTAGGCTCAGAAAGGCAAACTTCCAGAGAATGTGTCCAGCATTCTCCAGGGGAAATGGACAAACAATCTGGGCACTAGAGAGACACATTTTGGGGGACAAAGATGGTTCACGAGACCTCAACTTGGCTGGGGCTACAACAGCTTCTAGACCGCCTGCCACTTGCTGCTTCCACACTCACAAAGCAACCACCTGGTTCACTCACTGGGAAAGTGCACACAGTGTTCATGATCACAGAAAAGGGATACTATCCACCACTCTACAAATGAACAGACAAGTATTCTGGCTTGGACAGTTTGACAGGTGAGACATGCTGAGTCTGTGGTACCTGTGGGCTTTGTTAAGTATGACTGACCAACTGGCAACTATAGATTGGCATCTTTGAAGAGCACCAAGCTAGAGAGAGAATTTGGGAACACCCACATGGAGGTAGTAGCTGATGCTATGGGAGGTGATGAGACTACCCAGGGAGGCTACGGAGAAAGAGGAGGAGAAAAGTAGGTTAAAGACATCCTTAGAGAATATCAATGTTTAAGCAGTAAGCAAAGAAAGAAGCTCAACAAGCATGACAGAAGGGCCAGATGGGGAGGAGAGAAAGGCATGTTAACAGAAACCAGGGCAAGAGAAAGTTTTCAGGAAGATATGGTCGACAGGGTTAAATGCTGCAGAGTGAACAGGTTAAGTACAATCAACTCAGCAGTGACTGGTCGATGGCCCGACAAAAGCAGTTTCAGGAGAGTAGTGCAGAAGCCAGCCCACAGCAGGCTGACAGGAGGAGGTGGGAAGCGGGAAGGTACTGTGTGTAGGGTGCACCCCCGAGTTGGAAAAGCAGCAGCAAGGGCTTTGGTCAGAGGACAAGGGTCACAGACATGTGTGTTTTAAGGTCCCTGGGCATATTTTCAGAATGAAGGAAAAGAGGCAATAAAGAGGGAATGGCTGAAGACAGAGCAAAGAAAGAGGGTGGAGATAAATGAAGGAGGCAGGTAAGGCACTCAGAGCCCTCTTGGAGAACCTAGCCCTACAGAAAGAAAGGTGAGGAGAGAGAGGAGGCAGGTAGAGGTGAAACTTTGTTGGCAGGGGGCTGAAAAGCTGAGTTCTTGACTGTAGGTCTGGTTTCCATTTTCTTATGAAAATTAAAATACTTGAAAGTTATTGAGTACTTAATATTTGCTAGGCACTGTGCTAAGTGCTTTACATGCACTGTCTCATGAAATCCTCACACCAACCCTGTGAAACTGTGTTTCTCAACCCTTGCAGCACATCAGAATTGCCCCCAGAGCTTCTGAGAAATGTATCAAGGTCCAGGCCCCACGCCACCGAGATTCTGAGGCAGCTGGTCTGGTATGGGACCCTAGGTACTGACAGTTTTAGAAGCTCTCTACGTAAATCTGATGTACACCAGGGTAGAGAACCACTGGATGAAATTAATCTGCTGACTGACTGGAGCAGGCTGGGGGATGGCTTGAGGTGAGTGGCAAAGGATTGCTGAGCAGTCCTGAGGGCCTAGCTGAGGTTGGAGACCAGGAATTAGTGGCCCCAGTTCCCAGACTGCATGGTTCTCCAGTACAGCCCAATGGTTCTGGGTTTAAGTGTAAAGAAAGTAGCCCACTGGACTGACCCTGAGTTGTAGTTTGGCAGGTGGATGTAGCTATGACCAAAAGGAAAAGGAGTCAGGGCTCCTTCAAGCCAATGGTCAAGCTGTCAGATGAAATTTCCAGTTTACAGGACATACAGGGCTTGGAGAACAGACATGATGCCGGAGAGGTGAGGAGAACAGAGAGGGCTTGAGGTCCTGTAGGTCTGTGTGCTGAGAACAGAACAACAGGACCTGGGGGAGGTGGGAAGAGAAGGGGAAGGAGGGAAGCTATGGTGAGCACATACATTTAGGGTCTGGACAGTTCTAGTGACCCAGAGCAGGGAGGGGCTGAGGAGTGGGGTCTAAAGCAGGGTGCCAGGATGTGGAAGGAGCCTAGACCCTCAAAGGCTGTAGAGTTCTGGGGTCCAACCCCTACTCGGGCCTTCACAAACATTGGAAACCCAGCTGTCCTCCAGCAGATAAGCAGTTATACATACTGTGGCCCTTCCATTCCATGGAACATTACTCAGCAATACAAAGGAACAGACTACTGATACACGCAATAACTTGAATAAAATCTCCACATAATTACGCTGAGTGAAATGCCAATCCCATAAGGTTACATTCTGTATCATTCCATTCATGTAATACTCTTGAAATGATAAAATTTCAGAAATGGAGAACAGATTAGTTGCTGCCAAGATTAAGAAGGGAGAAGAGATGGGGCGAACTGAGTGTGGCTAGAAAAGGGCAACAGGAAGGATCCCTGCGGTTATTATGGTAATGCTCCAGTATCTTGACTATACCTATCAATGTCAATCTCCTGGATGTGCTGCTGTACTAGAGTTTTGTAAGATGTTACCATAAAGGGACACAGTAAAAGGTACGTGTATTATTTCTTACAACTGAATATGAGCCTAAAATTATCTCAAAAGAAAAAGCTTAACAAAGAAGTTTAACCCTAGTCAACTTTCCTACCTAATTACATGCCACTCCTTTCCATATACCTCATGTCCATATACTGAACTTATTTTTTTTCCAGAAAGGGCAAGACATCTCTTTAAAGTCATACACAGTGGACCAGTCTCTTAAGTTGGGTGCTTGTAAAAGTAAAAGT
>JAVSCE010022002.1:0-26119 GCA_032199065.1 Smutsia gigantea | reverse complement strand
GGGGTTTTGTTCTTGGGTAGGTTTTTGATTACCGCTTCAATTTCGTTGCTGGTAATTGGTCTGTTTAGTTTTTCTGTTTCTGTTTGGTCAGTTTTGGAAGGTTGTATTTTTCTAAGAAGTTGTCCATTTCTTCTAGGTTTTCCAGCTTGTTAGCATATAGATTCTCATAATATTCTCTTATAATTCTTTGTATTTCTGTGGGGTCTGTTGTGATTTTTCCTTTCTCATTTCTGATTCTGTTTCTGTGTGTAGATTCTTTTTTTCTCTTAATGAGTCTGGCTAGGTTTATCTATTTTGTTTATTTTTTCAAAGAACCAGCTCTTGGTTTCATTGATTTTTTCTATTTTTTTATTCTTCTCAATTTTTATTTATTTCTTTTCTGATCTTTATTATGTCCCTCCTTCTGGTGACTTTGGGCCTCATTTGTTGTTCTTTTTCCAATTTCAGTAATTGTGTCTTTAGACTATTCATTTGGGAATGTTCTTCCTTCTTTAAATAGGCCTGGGATTGCAATATATTTTAGAACTGCCTTTGCTGCCCTACAGAAGTTGTGGCTTTGTGTTGTTGTCATTAATCTCCATATATTCTTTCATTTCTGTTTTGATTTGGTCGTTAACCCATTGATTAATTAGAGAGTGTTGTTAAGTCTCCATATTGTAGTTTTTGATTTCTTTCTAATATTTAATTTTAGATATCTTGGTGATCTGAGTAGTTGTTTTCTGGTAGGATTTCAAATATTTTTGAAATGTAATGAGGTCTTTCAGCCTAGTATGTGGTCTATTCTGGAAAATGTTCCATGCACTTGAGAAGAATGTGTATCCCGTTGCTTGTGGGTGTAGAGTTCTGTAGATGTCTGTTAGGTCCATCTGTTCTAGTGTGTTGTTCAGTGCCTCTGTGTCTTTACTTATTTTCTGTCTTGTTGATCTGTCCTTTGGAGTGAGTGGTGTGTTGAAGTCTCCTAAAATGAATGCATTGCTTTCTATTTCCTCCTTTTAATTCTGTTAGTATTTGTCTCACATATACATGCACCGTGTTAGTGCATATATATTATAATGGTTATATCTTCTGTTGACTGACTCCCTTTATCATTATGTAATGTCCTTCTTTATCTCTTGCTACTTTCTTCATTTTGAAGTCTGTTTTGTCTGATACAAGTACTGCAACACCTGCTTTTTTCTCCTTGTTGTTTGCATGAAATATCTTTTCCATCCCTTCACTTTTAGTCTGTGTATATCTTTGGATTTGAGGTGAGTTTCTTGTAGGCAGCATATAGATGGGTCTTGCTTTTTTATCCATTCAGTTACTCTGTGTCTTTTGATTGGTGCATTCAGTCCATTTACATTTAGGGTGATTATTGATAGATATGTACTTATTGCCATTGCTGGCTTTAGATTCGTGGTTACTAAGGGTTCAAGGGTTGCTTCTTTACTATCTAACAATCTAACTTAACTTTCTTGTTAAGTTATTGTAAACACAGTCTGATATTTCTTTCTTTCTCTCCCTTCTTATTTCTCCTCCTCCATTCTTTCTATAATAGGTGTTTTATTCTTTGCCTTCAGTTAGTTAGTATTTGGATGGTCTGCTTTCTTTGCTATGATTTTTTTTTTCTCTGGTGACATCTTTTTAGCCTTAGGTGTGCTTCCATCTAGAGCAGTCCATTTAAGATGTCCTGTAGTGGTGGTTTATGAGAAGCAAACTCTCTCAACTTTCGTTTATCTGGAAATTGTTTAATCCCTCCATCATATTTAAATGATAATCGTGCTGCATACAATATTCTTGGTTCGAGGCCCTTCTGTTTCATAACATTAAATATATCATGCCATTCTCTTCTGGCCTGTAAGTTTTCTGTTGAGAAGTCTGATGATAGTCTGATGGGTTTTCCTTTGTAGGTGATCTTTTTTCTCTCTCTAGCTGCCTTTAATACCCTGTCTTTACCTTTGATCTTTGCCATCTTAATTATTATGTGTCTTGGTGTTGTCTTTCTTGGGTCCCTTGTTTTGGGAGATCTATGAGCTTCGGTGGACTGCGAGACTACTTCCTTCCCCAGTGAGGGAAAGTTTTTCCTTCCCCAGCAATTATTTCTTCAAAGACACTGTCTATCCCTTTTTCTCTCTCTTCTTCCTCTGGTACTCCTATAATGCGAATATTGTTCTGTTTGGATTGGTCACACAGTTCTCTTAATATTCTTTCATTCCTAGAAATCCTTTTATCTCTCTCTGCCTCAGCTCCTCTGTACTCCTGTTCTCTGTTTTCTATTCCATTAACAGTCTCTCGCATCTCATCCATTCTGCTGTTAAGCCCGTCGATCGCTTGTCTGATTTCTGTATTGTCTTTCCTCAGTTCCCTCACTTCCTCCCTCAGCTCTTGCACATTTCTCTGTAGGTCCATCAGCATGTTTATGACTTTTATTCTGAATTCTTTTTCAGGGAGGCTGTGCATTTTCATCCCTTCAGACTCCCTCTCTGGGGTTGTCTGGTTGATTTTGGTCTGAACCATATTCCTCTGTCTTTTCATGGCTGTATAATTGGTCACTGATAGTTGCCACGTATGTCAGCTGGGCTCTTTAAGACTTTAAAAAGAGAAGAAAAAAAAAAGAAAAAAAAGAAAGAAAAAAAGAAAAAAAGAAAAAAGAAAGAAAAGAAAAACCAAAAACAAAACAGAAAACAAAACAAAACAAAAAAAACAAAAAAAATGCCCACCGGACGTAGATTCTGTGGGAATGCTCTAGGTGGCGCTATTGCCCCACTATTCCACAGCTGTGACTGTGCCGCTCCGCAGGGCCCTTTATCGCTCTGGCAGGGGTGGGAACGAATAGGAGGCTGTTGATCTCAGTGAGAAGTGTTAAGTATGGCTACGCTTCCTCAGTCGCCAGCTAAGGCGTCTGAAACTCCCCAGGACTCCCAGCCTGCTGGGCTGAGTGTGCTGGGGCGATCCGGCTCCTCCGCTGGGCTCCTGTCTCTTTAAGACCACTGAAGAAAGCGCGCGCTTTTTTTTTTCCTTCCCGGGAGCCGGCTGCAAGCACCCTGGCGCGTTCCCCGCTCAGATCCTGCCCCTCTGTCTCTCCAATCTCCGCTGCACTGCGCAATGTGGGTCAGCGCTCCCCGCGCAGATCACCGGGGCTGGCTACTTCGCGGGGTGCACTTCCACTCCCTCCCGGCTCTGAATCCTCTCCTCCCGCCGGTGCGCTGGGGTGGGGGAGGGCTCGGGTCCCGCCGGGTCGCGGCTCCGTATCTTACCCGCCTCTTGGGGTGCCGAGTCCTCTCGGGTGTAGCTGTACGCTGTGCGCTTTCCTGTGTATTCTCGTCTCTCTTTTAGGAATAGATGTATTTTCTGTGTTTTCGTAGATAAATATAGTGTTGGGAGGAGATTTCTGCCGCTCTGCTCACACCGCCATCTTCCCGGAAGTCCCATTGGAGTGGATTCTTTAGGGCTTTTTGTGTACGGTATCATGTCATCTGCAAACAGGGACAGTTTAACCTCTTCCTTGCCAATCTGGATGCCTTTTGTTTCTTTGTGTTGTCTGATTGCTGTGGCTAGGACCTCCAATATGATGTTGAATAGAAGTGGGGAGAGTGGGCATCCTTTTCTTGTTCCCAATCTTAAAGGAAAAGCTGCCAACTTCTCACTGTTAAGTATAATGTTGGCTGTGGGTTTGTCATATATGGCCTTTATGATGTTGAGGTACTTGCCCTCTATACCCATTTTGTTGAGAGTTTTTATCATGAATGGATGTTGAATTTTGTCAAATGCTTTTTCAGCACCTATGGAGATGATCATGTGGTTTTTGTCCTTCTTTTTGTTGATATGGTGGATGATGTTGATGAATGTTTGAATGTTGCACCATCCTTGCATCCCTAGAATAAATCCCACTTGATCATGATGGATGATGTTTTTGATGTATTTTTGAATTCGGTTTGCTAATATTTTGTTGAGTATTTTTGCATCTATGTTCATCAGGGATAATGGTCTGTAATTTTCTTTTTTTGTGGTGTCTTTGCCCAGTTTTGGTATTAGAGTGATGCTGCCTCATAGAATGAGTTTGGAAGTATTCCCTCTTCTTCTACTCTTTGGAAAACTTTAAGGAGGATGGGTATTAGGTCTTCACTAAATGTTTGATAAAATTCACCAGTAAAGCCATCTGGTCTAGGTGTTTTGTTCTTAGGTAGTTTTTTGATTATCAATTCAATTTCTTTGCTGGTAATTGGTCTGTTCAGATTTTCTGTTTCTTTCTGGGTCGGCCTTAGAAGGTTGTATTTTTCTAGAAAGCTTTCCATTTCTTCTAGGTTATCCCAGTCTGTTAGCATATAATTTTTCATAGTATTCTCTCATAATTCTTTGTATTTCTATGGTATCCATAGTGATTTTTCATTTCTTATTTCTGATTCTGTTTATGTGTGTAGACTCTCTTTTTTTCTTAAAAGATCTGGCTAGGTGTTTGTCTATTTTGTTTATTTTCTCAAAGAACCAGCTCCTGCTTTCATTCATTCTTTCTATTGTTTTATTTTTCTCATTTTTATTTAGTTCTGCTGTAATCTTTATTATGTCCCTCCTTCTACTGACTTTGGGCCTCATTTGTTCTTCTTTTTCTATTTTCGTTAATTGTGAGTTTAGACTGTTTGTGTGGGTTTGTTCTTCTTTCCTGAGGTAGGCCTGTATCGCAATATACTTTCCTCTTAGCATGGCCTTCGCTGCATCCCACAGATTTTGCGGTGTTGAATTATTGTTGTCATTTGTCTCCATATATTGCTTAATCTCTGTTTTTATTTAGTCATTGATCCATTGGTTATTTAGGAGCATGTTGTGAAGCCTTCATGTGTTTGTAGGATTTTTCATTTTCTTTGCATAATTTATTTCTGGTTTCATACCTTTGTGGTCTGAGAAACTGGCTGGTACAATTGCAATCTTTTGAATTTACCAAGGCTCTTTCTGTGGTTATGATCTGTTCTTGAAAATGTTGAAGTTTGAAGTGTTGAAGTCTCCTAGAATGAATGCATTGCATTCTATTTCCCCTTTTAATTCTGTTAGTATTTGTTTCACATATGTAGATGCTCCTGTGTTGGGTGCATAGATTTTTATAATGTTTATATCTTCTTGTTGGATTGACCCCTTTATCATTAGGTAATGTCCTTCTTTGTCTCTTGTGACTTGCTTTGTTTCGAAGTCTATTTTGTCTGATACAAATACTGCACCTCCTGCTTTTTTCTCCCTATTAGTTGCATGAAATATCTTTTTCTATCCCTTCACTTTTAGCCTGTGTATGTCTTTGGGTTTAAAGTGAGTCTCTTGTAGGCAACATATAGATGGGTCTTGTTTTTTTATCCATTCAGTGACTCCATGTCTTTTGATTGGTGCATTCAGATCATTTACATTTAGGGTGATTATCGATAGGTATGTACTTATTGCCATTGCAGGCCTTAGATTCGTGGTTACCAAAGGTTCAAGGTTATCTTCCTTACTATCTAAGAGTCTAACTTAACTCACTTAATATGCTATTACAAACACAGTCTAAAGGTTCTTTTTTTTCTCTCCTCCTTTTTCTTCCTCCTCCGTTCTTTATATTAGGTATCATATTCAATACTCTTTGTCTATCCCTTGATTGACTTTGGGGATAGTTGATCTAATTTTGCATTTACTTAGTAATTAACTGTTCTACTTTCTTTACTGTGGTTTTATTACCTGTGGTGACAGCTATTAAACCTTAGGAACACTTCCATCTATAGCAGTCCCTCCAAAATACACTGTAGAGATGGTTTGTGGGAGGTAAATTCTCTCAGGTTTTGCTTATCTGGAAATTGTTTAATCCGTCCTTCAAATTTAAATGATAACCTTGCCGCATAAAGTATTCCTGGTTCGAGGCCCTTCTGCTTCATTACATTAAATACATCATGCCCCTCCCTTCTGGCCTGTGAGGTTTCTGCTGAGAAGTCTGATGATAGCCTGATGGGCTTTCCTTTGTATGTGATCTTATTTCTCTCTCTGGCTGCTTTTAATAGTCTGTCCTTATCCTGGATTTTTGCCATTTTAATTACTATATGTCTTGGTGTTGTCTTCCTTGGGTCCCTTGTGTTGGGAGATCTGTGCATCTTCATGGCCTGAGAGACTATCTCCTCCCCCAGATTGGGGAATTTTTCAGCAATTACCTCCTCAAAGACACTTTCTATCCCTTTTTCTCTCTCTTCTTCTCCTAGTACCCCTATAATGCGAATGTTGTTCTGTTTGGATTGGTCACACAGTTCTCTCAATATTCTTTCAATCTTAGAGATCCTTTTTTCTCTTTTTGCCTCAGCTTTGTGTTCCTCTTCTCTAATTTCTATTTCATTTATCGTCTCCTCCACCATATCTAATCTTCTTTTAAGACTTTCCATTGTATGTTTCATTTCTGCTACTGGGTTCTGTAATGATTGGATCTCCGACCCAAATTCCTCCCTGAGTTCTTGAATATTTATCTGTACTTCCATGAGAATGTTAATGATTTTTATTTTGAAATCCCTTTCAGGCAGATTCATGAGGTTGATTTCATTTGAATCTTTCTCAAGGGTTGTATTCATATTCATAATTTTACTTTGAACCAGGTTCCTTTGGCGTTTCATATTTGTATATGGCGCCTTCTAGTGCCCAGAAGCTCTACTCTCTGGAGCTGCTCAGCCCCTGAAGCAATGTCAGGGGTCGTAGGGGAGCGGTGTTGGTGCCTGGGGGGAGGAAAGAGCTGTTGCCTGCTTCCCGGTTACTGTGGCTGTCTCCAGTGCCAAAACCAGTGGGCTGAGCACACAGGTATAAGCCTCTATGCTTTGCATTTGTAGTTGCTGTATACAGGGCTTCCCTCTGGTTGGCCGAATGCCAGGGTAGGGTTTGCTGGTTTGGAAGCCAGGTGGGGGGCTGTCTGGGAGAAAGGCACAGTAGGCTATTTACCACGGAGTGGTCCTTGGAGCTGTGTAGTCAGCCAGGGTGCTGGAGCTCCTGAAGATCGTGAAAGTTCCCAACCTGCTGGGCAGAGTATACCTGGATAATTTTGTCTACCTGTCCTTTCTCCTGAGCAATAAGCTCTGTGCCATCCTTGCCCCTTTAGCAGCCCTCTTGCTGTTAGGAAGTCTCTCAGACTGCCCGCCTTTCTTTTGTCCCAGAGCAGCCAGATATGGATCCCTACATTCCACAAGCGCTGGAATCTCAGTCTCTCCAGGTATTCTGCCTTTCTTAGCTTTTCAACCCCCTAATCATGAGAGTACCATGAAAACACCATGAAATGTAGGTTTGTGCTCCCAGATCAGATCTCAAGAGTTAGATATTCAGCAGTTCCAGGCCTCCACTCCCTCCCTGCTCTGTTTCTCTTCCTCCCACAGGTGAGCTGGGTGGGGGAAGGGCTTGGGTCCTGCCTGGCCACGGCTTTGGTACGTAACCCTGTTCCGTGAGGCTTATTTTTTTCTCCAGTTGTATGCAGTTTGGCGCAGTCCTCTTTCCTGTTGCTCTTTCAGTATTAGTTGTATTAGTTATATTTTTGTATTACGTGCAGTTTTAGGAGGAAACCTTTGTCTCACCTCTCACACTCCCATCTTTAATCCTCAACCTTAATGTTTATTTTTAATTGAAATATAGTGATATACAATGTTATATTAGTTTTAGGTGTACAACATAGTGATTCAACAGTTATGTACATTACTAAATGCTATGTTAAGTGTAGTTACCACCTGTCACTATGTCACTATGCAAAGTTATTACAATATTATCAACTGTATTCCCTATGCTGTACTTTTCATCCTCGTGGTTTATTTAATCTGTAATGGGAAGTTTGTACCTCTTAATCCCCTTCACTTATTTCTCCTGTTTCCTCACACCCCTCCTCTCTGCCAAACACCAGTTTATTCTCTGTATTTGTGAGTCTCTTTCTGTTTTTTGTTTATTTGTTCACTTGCCTTGTTTTTTAGATACCAGATATAAGTGAAATCTTACGGTATTTGTCTTTGTCTGACCCCATTCTTGTTCAGTGTGGCTCTTGTTCTAGAGGCTAGGCAAACGTAGTACCTGTAAAGCCTTCTCAACTTTCCATCTCCCCAGGAGCTCCTCCCCACTCCCTGCCCACATACGGAGAGTCTTTTCTGTAATATGACCACCATAATAAGACCGAGGCAAATGTATTACAGTTTGTCATAGAGGATTTCATCCTTTACAGAAGAGCTTAGGTGTTTTGAGCTAGAGAGATCTGTCACTTATTCGCTCTAGGATCTTGGTCAAGTTATTTAGTTGATTAAAGCCTCAGTTTCCTCATCTGTAACACGAGCATAAAATGAGTTCCTACCTCTTGAGAATTCAGTTTGACAGTATGTGGGAAGTACGGCTGAGGGCTGGTACAGGCTAGTGCCTAATGCACGTCTGTCGCCTTTTGAGAGAGAGAACCCCCATGGACCAGGGTGTCAGCCTGGTCCTGTCCCTTAGCACAATGGGCTGCACATAGTAGGCCCTCATCAAATGTTTGTAGATGGATTGTGTCTTGTCAGTGGAGGGAGGGTATGTTTATTTGCTACTTCGCTCAAAAGAGCAATAAAAATCTATTGGTCAGGCTAGTTCAGCAGCACAGCAAAATCATTGTGGTTATAAACCATTCACTCACTCCTTTATTTATTCACTCAAAAAGGTCCTGTGCTAGGTGCTCAAGGCAGGGTTTCTTATCCTCTGCACTGCTGACATTTGGGGCTGGGTAATTGTTGGGGAGGGGGCTGTCCTTGGCATACTAAATGTCTAGCAGCACTAGATGCCAGTGGCATCCCCCAAGTCACAACAATCAAAAATGTCCCCAGATATTGACAAATATACCCTGGTGGGCAAAGCTGCCCCTGGAGAGCCACTGCTCACCGTGCTACTCACAATGCGGTTCTTTATACCAGCAGCAGCCTTGGCACCACTGGGAGCCTGTTAGATACGTAGAATCTCAGATCCTACCCCAGACCTGCTGAGTCAGAATAGGCATCTAAACAAGGTGTTCAATGACTCCTGAGAAGCTGCTAGGTTCTCGGACCACCCTTTGAGTAGCAAGGACCTAGACTACTGTTCTCAACCTAGGCTGCACACTGCACTCTCCTAGGGAGCTTTCAAAAATATCCATGCCTGGGTGCTTTCTTCAGAGTTTCTGATTTAAGTGATATGGGTGTGGCCTGAGTGCAGGAAACTTTAAAAGTCCCCCAAGTGATTAAATTATCTAGCACAGTTTGAGAACCTCTGGTTTAAGGGTTGCAGAAGCAAATCAAAGACTCAGCCTTTAGATGCTTATTTGTCTTCTGGGGAGATGAGACACCTATGTAATCATATCATTGTGCAGATTGAGCTGAGCCTTGCGACCACCCCTCATCCCCAGCCCCCAGTCCCTCACAACACTGTGGCTGTTTCATTAAACATTTTATTTTTTAACCATTGCCCTGAAGTCACACACACATCTGACTCTGACTCCTGGAGAAGATGATTTTTCTGCCCAGGAAGATAGTAAAGCAGACAGAGCTTTGTTTCCTATTTAGTCAATAAGACTTACTTAAAATTAGGACTAGGCCAAGTTCAAATGCAGGCCCAGCTGAATGCACGTTGGAGCGATGCAGCCTGTGTGTGAAGTGGGCTTTGTCTGCACTCAAGGAAAATTCCAAGGCCATGTCTAGAAATTGTGGATAAGGTTGAGAAGTCGTGTGGAAAGCTGCCCCCGCACATTTCCTGCGTGTATTTTGGGTTCAGGCTGACATTTCATCTTCACATGGGCGGAGGTAATGGCTGAATTTTTTGAAGGCCTGCATCCCGCCTACAAATATTTCTCTCTGCTCTCACAACTAAGTTTTGCTAGATTGCAGTCCAGGAATGTACCTTGCTACTTGGACAGCCCTTTGTGGAATGTGAGGACTTAGCTCAGAATCCCAAGGCAGTGATTCCTTCTAGAAAACAGACATTCTTCCTTGGAGTTCACTAGTGACGTGGTCCTTATTTTATTCGTGTAAGTGTTGAACTCACATGATAGAGCTCGGCACCGGTCCTGGGTTCCTCAAGGCGATTCCTCTGCTGATAGGCACAGAGTAGATAAAAATAACTAGAGTTTAGCCCTTTGTCACTGTGGTCTGGTTAGCAGTTCGGGTTGGCAGACACACAGCCTGGGTGTGAACCTGGCTCTGCTCGGTGTGAGCTAGGGAAAGAGACTTCCCCACTCCACGTGTGTGTCCTTGTTCGTCAGCTTGGGACAACAGCCGTGCCCATCACAGAGGCTCATGGAAGGATCAGGGGAGAGAGGCTGTAAGCCACTTAGCAGAGTGCCATCTGGGCAGCAAATGCCTGCACATGTTAGCTAATATTACAGTGGTCATTTAAAAAAGTTTCAGTCACCTTTTTGGTTTTCTTTACCTGATTTATAAGTGGAGGAGTCAGGGTGCAAGCTGCCACCTGGCAGGTATTTTGCCACCCGCTCAAGCTGGCAGATGATGGGGTAGTTTCCTAGGTGAAAATGCCCTTTTTGGGTATTTTGTGGTGGAGGGGAAAGGTAGCTGGGGATGAGCACCAGGCTGAGAGTCAGCGCAGCATAGGCTGAGCCCACACAGCTGCTGGGTGGGCACTGGGGAAGCCTTGGTTTTCTGCCCTTGAGGAGACCATGCTCTGGCTCAAGAGACAGCACACAGGCATTAAAAGATTAAAACAGCTTGTGGCCCTAACTGTCTTTGCCTCTCATTTGGTAATTAATGCCACTAGTACTTATTTAAAAGGTATTCTTTGTGAGGTAGGAATTTTGTCCCTTCTGTTCACTCCTGTCTCCCGGCATCTAGGAGCGCTCAACACATGGTAGGTGCTCAAGAAATGTTTGTTGAATGACTTAATCATATAATTCATTATTACAAAATATTACCAGGTATATTCAAGAAGACATTTAATTCCCACTACCTAGAACATTGTATTTCTCCTCTCCTGGTCCATTTCTCTTCTTTTTTTAGTTCAGTGGCTCACCAATGTCAACTAGTCATACATCACTTTCAAAACTTTTATCCTGTCTGTATGCTACCACTTGTATTATTATCTACTTACTATATTTCATTATACTTATGTATTTCATATACTTATGTTCCCTCTACTTATGTTTTAAAAAATCTCCTTCCATCCACCTGCTCTGTCACTATGCAGCCTGGACCTTGGGTGTGTCTATCTCCTCTGGTTTCATGTTGGATTCCAGGATTCCAATAGCACAAACTATTTTCTATAAAACATTGTTTGCACATTTTCTTCCCCCTGCCTTCCCTCCAAATGAAACTTTTCTCCAAACAACATGTTCCGTGGAACCCAAAGATATGACAGATTAAAGTGAAATAGTTCTGGTTACAGGCACTATGGTTGCCTCCAGGCAGCCTTTAAGATAACTCCAGAAACCCTAGGACTCTGAAGAAGATAGTTAAACAGCTGTTGCACTATGGCATTTGCTGAAAACACTCATACAAACTACATTTTTGCAGAGGCTTTGACCTTGTGCTCACAGTCAAGAAACCTTAGGACGTAAAGATTCACTTAGCCCTGGATGCAATTACTAAGCACATCCTTCCTGCGTGTGATTCAGTCTTTTTCTGTAGATTCCAGGTATCCCAAGAGAGCAGAAATATGAATCTTTCCTCCTCTGTGCCAGCACTGCTGTTATCCTGGCCTGGAGCAGGAAGAGAAAGGCAGTGCACATTTACTACAGCTTTGGGTTTACTGTCTGGGCCACATTTCTGGCAGTGGCTGGGATCAGGACTGTGAGGTTGGCTGAGAGTTTCTGGTGTGGACACATCCCTGTCATATGGCAAGATCTGAATCTCAATCCCCTGTGAGGCTGGGAGCTCTTGACTTCACCTTCTAATGAGTGGGTCCTATGCTGTCTGAATGTTGGCTGCCCAACACCAGTCACTGTTTGAACGTGGGGGGTACTTTAGAGAGGTGCTGGGGTCAAGCCTTCCCCAACCAGAGCATTTCTCCTGCAATGCATGGCCTTAGATGCTAGAAACATGTATGTAGCATACAAAGTACTTTCATAAAATCCTTCAAAGAGATTAATCACAGTAATAACTAGGTACCTATTGTATCTGATTCCTATTGCTGCTCTAATAAATTGCCACAAAAATTAGTGGCTTTAGACAATACAAATTTATTTTCTTTACAGTTCTATAGGTAAAATGTTTGACCCAGCTCTCACTGGGCTGAAATCATGGTGTCAGGAGGCTGTGTCCCCTTCTGGAAGCCCTAGGGACCAAGGCGCTTCCTTGCTTTTCCAGCTGCCAGAGGCTGCCCACATTTGTGACTCACGGGGCTCCTCCTCCATCTTCAAAGCCAGCAACACAGCCAGCATCTTCCAGTCTCTCCCTGACTGCTTCCATTGTCCGCCCTTTCTCTACTCTCTTCCTCTTTCCCTGTCTAAGGACCCTTATGATTACATCGGGCCCACCTGGATAATCTAGGATACTCTCCCTATTTTAAGGTCAAATGATTACAACCCTAATTCCACCCATAATCTTAATTCCCCTTTGCCATGTAAAATAATATATTCATTGACCTCAGGTATTAAGATGAGGACATCCTTGGGGTGGGGTGGGGGGCATCATTCTCCAGGCAACACCAGTAGATTTCAGAGTACCTTTCCAGTATCATGAAGTATCCAGCAACTGGGGAGGGTCTGTTTTATGGGAAAAGGATGGTACTCGAATTCATCTTAGCTCTGCACTTAATTGAAGTGTTTTTCGAGTTCACAGAATGATGACTGCGGTATGTTTTTTAATACAAGTGGATATGATCTGGAATTAGGGCACAAGGACACAGAAGACAACATTCCAATTCCCACTTTACCAATAGCTGGTAGTATGCATTTAAATAAATTAGCCTATTTGGGTCTCAGTTACCACATTTTGAAATGGGTACATTTATACCATACCAGTGAGCCTATGACAAACATGTGAATGAGGAATCTACATTTTCAAGAGAAATGTGACTCTTAGAAGCATGGTGTTCTTAAAAAATAAAATTTTAGTGGAAGGCCATAAAAGAATTTCTTTATTCTATGGAGAATTCTCATTTGGGGCCATCAAGCCCTGAGCAGCTAGCTGTCTCTTTAAGAGGAAGAAAAGAAGCATTGAGTCATTTGTGAGTCTCCTGCCCTTTGGCCCCTGCATATAAAATATAGCAATGCTTTCTTGACACTAAACTTAAAATAGGAAGCCTGGCGTCCACATAGAGCCAGAGGCTCTTCTTGATTGGGGCCTAGCTGCAGATATTCCCAGAGAAAAGGTGATCTGTTGCAAAGGTGAGGGCAGGTAAGTGCCACTTCTGGGTGAGGTCTGTTAGCAGAGGTGATTTTGGGCCTTGTAAGAGAAAAAAATAAAACAACAAATAACTCACAAAACACACATGCTTCTTGAAATATGGTTGCAGGAAGTGGTTTAAATTTAGTTTTTGCCTAGTTCAGAGAGTGCAACAGCCGAGGATGTCCCCAAGCTTTGCAAGCTACAGGGCACAGGGCACTCTAAGGCCAAGTAGTTAACCTCCCATAGTTCTAGGCAGGTGAAGGAAGAAGGGCCGGAATTTGGTTCCAAGAACAATCGAGGCACCATTTCATCCCCATCTTTCTGGGGGCGGGCTCCCCGCTCCCCACCCCAATGCTGCCCAGGAAATGTGCGTAGAGCGCCTAGTTGGGACACCTGGCCTGTACTTGGCCTTCGCAGTCATTTCACACGCCGGTGCCAGTAGTGGAAAACTAAAAACTGTAATAAATTCTCTTGACTCAAACTCCTGGAAGAAGTCTGCAGTGTTAAGGAGCTAACGCCGAGACGCGCGTCCGGCTCTCCGACTGTCTCTCTGTCCCTTACTGGCTCCGAGGCCCGGGGGGTGCGCCGGACAGCCGCGCGGTCCCCTCCGAGCGCCCGGGCGCGCCGCGGGCCGGCCCCGCGCATTCCCAGCCGGGGAGGAGAGCACGGCGGACGCTCTGCGCTAGCAGCTGGCTGCCCGCTGGCCGGCTCGGAGCGCCGGCAGCTGGGGGAGGAGCCTGGCCCGGCCGCCGCCGCCGCAACCCCAGTCATTGGCCTTTTGTGCTGCAACTTTGCCCGAGCCCTTCGGGGAGGCGTGCCGCCCCCGCGCCCGCTCCGCGCCTTTGCTCCGGGAAAGTTTGCGTCCCTGGGCCGGGCGGGCCGGGGAGACTTCGCGCCGTCGCTCGGGGCCTCTTTGGCAGTTGCGTCCCCCAAGGAAGGCGACTCCGTGCGAGCCATCAGCGATCGCCCCGGGCCTGTAAGTGCGCCGCGGCCACGGGAGGGCGGGCGCCCGGGGTCAGGGAGGAGCCCGGCGTCCCCAGGACCTTGGCTGCCAGACAAAGGCGTGCTAGGAGTGGTAGCCGAAGCGCAGTTTATCTTTCCCCAAAAGGAACTGGTTAAGGGGCTCAAAGAGGCTGAACACACGTTTGTGTCCCTTGCTGGCAAAGGAGCGAGCCTGCGGGGGAGCGGGCGGGCCCAGGGCGTCTGCCCAGGAGGTTGGCTCCGTCGGGTGAGACCGGTCGGGATCCGCGCCCGGGGTCGAGGTGCCCGCCCACCGTTGGGGTCTGCGCCGGTAGCCGGGTCCTCGCCCAGAGTTGGCGTCCCTGCCCACTGTTGGGATCCGTGCCGGGGTTCGCGCCCACAGCTGGGGTCCGTGCCGGTGGCCGGGGTGAGCGCCCGCGGTCGGCTCTGCGCCATCCGCTCTGGGCTCCTGAGGTCGGGGGCTCCCACCCGGGCGCGCGGGGGCACCCCGGACGGGCCACAGGGGCGCGTGGATTAGCCATAAAACTGCACTGGATTTCCTCCGAGTTTGGGACTTTTAAATTCTCCAGTAGTTACGTCAGCCGGGCGAGCGCACTTCAGGACTGCGGCGCAGCACGTGACCCGCCGGAGCTTCCCCGCGGCGTCCTTGGCTCCCGGGCCCAGGCTTCCTCGGCCTTCAGGCGTCCTGGAAGTGCACCTTCAAAAGTACTGATTCGCCGCGCAGGCTCAGCGCGCATTCTGCCGCAAGCTATTGCATGGTGTTCTCGCAACGTTTATTGTACTCCTCGATGCTTGTCTGGCTGTTGGGTTTCTTGCCGTGAAGTTCGGCTCTGTGAAATGCTAGGTCAGGAAAGCGTGGTGGTACCGGGATGAACTACAGCTGAAAGTGTGTCTCCCAGGCATGAGTGGACTGCGGAGGTGGAAATAGAGGCCGAATTCAGGGAAGAGCAGCCAGGGGCTTGGTTGGTGGGGGAGTGAGTGTGTGTACTCGTGTCTTCATACGTGTGTGTGTACACCCAGGATTGTCCCGAGCCCCTTCTGTCTCAGTACATGGAAAATCAAGAGCCCTGGAGTGTTTCTATTTCCTTTGTGCCAGAGGAGGGTGAAGCTTTGTCATGAGGTGGAGAACACTATGTTCTTGTTTCTCTGGGATTCCTATTGAGGCCAAATTTCAAAAACTGTTTTCATTGTATTTGGAAATGACTTTGGGAATATTTGGGGCCATGTCCTGAAAAGGGGTTTTCATCCATTCAGATTCTCTATGGTATATTTCAAAGTTGAGTCTTCACCACTGTTTTTAGGGGGCCCATTTTGCAGTTGGAACTTGGAGGCAGGATTTTCTTGGGAATTGCAGAGTGTGTTACCTTCCAGAGCAGTTGGCATTCCCATTCTGAGGTTGGTCGGTAGCTCTTCCAGAGAATAGGGCCAGTTTTGCTGGGCAGGTGAGGCGGAGGGAGTGGAGTCCCAAGGGGCTCCTTGTCACAGGCTCCACCAGGGCTTGGGCATTCTGCTCCGAGGAGAGTGGGAGCAGGAAATAGATCAGGGACCTCCCTGCTTGCCCAGACATCAGAGCCAACTCTCAGCCTCTTCCTTGGCTCCTGCATTGTTGCTAGTCCCTCATCAAAAGTTACTTCCTGAGTGTCAGGTGGGCCAGGCATAAGGAGCAGAGCATACACAGGCTTCCCTGCTTACAGAAATCCACAGTCCTCTGGGAAACCTGGACAGAATGGCCTCTGCTCTCTCTGCTCGCCTCCAGCCCTTTTGTCTCTGTAAGCTTGAGCACTTAGAATATTTTACCTGGAGTGAAACTTTAAAGATCAGGGTTTCCACTTATCGTGGCAAAAAGACTCAGAGAAGTTCAGGGTCTTGGCCAGGGTTACCTGTGAGTGGAGGACTCAAACCCAGGAGCTCAGATTCCTGGCCTGGTGTTATCTCAGCCAAGTCTACAGCCTCTTTGGTTTCGACCTGCTTTGTATTGTGGTTGTTTACATTTGTTGTTTCTGTGGAGAAAGGCACTGCTAAAGGGAGGACCTGTCTGGTTTGCAGGACCACTCCACGTGGCATGGAGCCTGGGGGTAAAAGTGGTTCCAGTAAGACACAGCCTCTGCTTTCAATGTGAGCGTACGCACACTGGGCAGACTTTATGGTGAGGACAGGGCCCCAGTGCGGGATGTCTGGAAATGTACGAGAGTGTACTGGTTGTCCCATTGACTGGCAAGAACCCTATTGATATCTATCTGGTGAGGACCAGCATGGGACAGTCCATCACAACTGGGATTGCCTCACCCAGAATGCCAATAGCACCCCCTGAAGAGGACGGTGAGGGGTCTGGGGAATTGGAAGAGACCAGTTCTAATTGGGAAGACGAGAGATGGGGGGTCTGTGGGATTGCTGTGCCCCAGGCTGCATGTGTGCGTGAGGCTGAAGAGACTGAGCGCTGGGTGAAGAGCATGTGTGTGAATGTGAGTGTGTGTGTTCTCCTGAGACAAAACTCTACAACCCAAAGCTTGGAGTAACTATGGTTTGGGTTCAGCTGGCCCTGGTACCATTTGCACCGACAATCAGGAGATAGTTTAGGAAGCTGGTGAAGAGTCACTGACTCGTCCTGGTGAGAGGAGCAATTCTAAGAAGGCTGCAGGCCTGGGTCCCCTGGTCCTGCCCACTGTGACCTGTGACCGAGGCGTGTGAAATCTGTCTTGGAGGCTGGGTTTGCCTGCCTCTCCCCAGCTGAGGTCAGCTCTTTGTTTATAACCTCAATCATCATTTCAACAGCAACTCACTGTGATGACAAAATAGCCTGAGGATTATGAAATCATTCTTGAGAAACAAATGGCATGAAAAAGAAGACCTGGGGAAATAAACGTCCGCAGGAAGGGCCTTGAAAAATCGAGCAGTGGGGCAAGTGAAATTCTCGGGGGTCTAGAGAACCATAATCGGCCAAGGAGGTTTCCTTTCAGATATGCTACTTGCTGTGTTCCCTGTCCCTTCCTCCCCGTCCACTCTGGTCTGTGGTTTCAGTCAGCCCCTTGGCAAATGTCCATGCTGCCAATTAAGAGAAAGCAAAGTTCCCAAGACTGATTTTCTCTGGAGACTGGAGAGGCAGAAGAGAGAAAGCTCCCAATTTAGACACTAAGATCCTGTACAGCTGACCCTTGACCATGCTGGGGATGGGGGCACCTACCCTCATGCAGTCAGAAATTGGCCTGTAACTTCTGACCCCCCAAAACTTAACTATTAACAGCCTATACTGTTGACCAGAATCCTGATGGATAACATGCACAGTTGATTCACACCTATTTTGTATATGTATTATATGCTGTATTCTTACAATAAAGGATAGAGAAAAGAAAATGTTTTTTCAGATTCACAAATCTCCAAAAAATTTTCCAATATATTTAATGAAAAAAGCCTTATATAAAGTGGACCCACACAGTTCAAACCAGAGTTGTTGAAGGGTTCAACTGTGTTCAACCTGCCCCACCCCACAACTGTGTGACCTTGAGCAAGTTGCTGATGGTCTCTGAGTCATGATTTCCACCTCATCAATGGTGGGGATACCTTGCCTGCCAGGCTCACAAAGCTGTGGGGACAAGTGAAATCATGTGCAAGAAAATACTTGGCAAACTGTAAAGTGTTGTGCAAATGGAAAATCGAGTTAGTATTTTTCATCTTGTATGATTAAAGGGATTTAATTAGGAGAGGTATATTTCCTAACACCTCCTATAGTTTATTTTTCTTGTTATTATTTGTAAGTGAGAAGGAGAAGTGTGCTGGTCATCATAGCTCTCTTGTTGGGTAGCTGGTTATCTCAGCTCCCTTCTTGTCCAGCCTCCCTTTTCATTGGTCTCTTCCCAGTTTTCCCCAGAAAACAAGTAGAAATAAAAGAATAGGAACCTCATGTCAGTTCTGCTCACAGAGAGCAAATCTGGAAGAAACTTGGAAAGAGAAAGCAGTGGCCTCATTTGTAGGTTTGCCGTTTACAGTCCCTTGATTCTTCATTGTGTGCTGTGCCCACAGGGGTCCTCCAAGGTCCTGGAGCTCTCCTGGTGTCTGTATCCTTTAGGGTCTAGAGCTCCTGGCCCATCTTCTTGGGTTTAAGGTCCCAGGAGGATCACCAGGTTGGGGTCACATCTTGACAGCTCCCTGACGGGGACCCTCTCCAAATTGGAAGAGGTGGAAAGTAGGCCCTGTGGACCTCAGGAGCAGCCTCCTCTCTTTTTGTCCCTGCAAGCCTCAGGCTTCCTGTGGCTGCCTGCCTCATGGGAATAGGAGAAGGTCCTCTGTGACCTTGCATACCTTGAACATAGCTTGCTCCCTTGGGATTACCTGGCCCAGGAGCCTGCACCATTCCTCAGCTCCCCACTTTGAGTTCCCAGGTTGTCCTGTGGCCAGCTGTGTGCCAGGGTCTCTTGTGGAGTGCTGACAAGACCCTGCCTCATTTCTCCTGGCCTCCCTGCCTCGTGCTATGCCCAGCCGAACCCATGTCAACCATTCCTTCTTGGGCCAGTGGCTGCTCGGGCCCCCCTCTGCAACTGCGGGGACAAGCCATTGCTCTTTGGATGGGGTCCAGACCTCATTGCATTACATGTGAGGGAGACTTTACTGAGGGAATTTTGCCACTTGTGAGGTTTTGGCATCAGGGAACATCTGTGACCGTCAGAAGATACTGAGGATGCAATAAGAAAAAAAAAAAAAACACAACTAAACTTCTGCTTTGTCTATGTAACAAACAAACAAACAAACAAACAGGTAAATTTGTTCAGACTCCAGTTGTTTGTGAGCTGAGTTGCCTGCTCTCAGCTTTAAAAAGTTAGAGAGGAAGCTGGCTCTGACCCAAACTAAGTGGCAGCAGGACCGCTGTGGTGGCTGCAGCTGTGCCCATGTTTGTGCTTTCCGTGCATGCACAGCTTCAGCAGATGCTTAGCGAACACCTCCTGTCTGTTGAGGACACTCTGCTTTACATAGGCTTTGTGTGCTTATCTCTTTCAACAATCTTGTCAAATTATTTAATTTCTCCCCATTTTACAAATTCAGAAACTGAGGACCCGAGAGGTTGATGGGCTTGCCCAGGGCTGCAGATAGCTGGTAGATGGCAGCACTGGGTTCAGGCTCAAATCTAGAGGCTGCAGAGCCTGTGCTGTCTGTACAGCGCTGGCTGCCCGGCTGCCCACCTGCCCCACGGACGGTCAGTTTGATGTCCTTGCCAGTGTTCCGGTGGAGTCCAGGCATCTAAGGGTTCCAGGCACTGGCTTTTGGGAGAAGTAGGCACCCTTGCTGGGATCTTGGCCCTGGAGGGGCTGGCCCATGCCCCAGGCATCTCCCCTTGGCTTTGTCCCTCTCATTAGGCAGACAACTATGTCATTGTTCACCTGACCCCATGGCTTCTCCCAGCATCTGGATGGTTTCTTTGTTTTTTTGAAAAGAACACTGGCCGTCATCTCCCTGCCTTGTCCTGTTGTAATAACTTCCTCTCCTTTGAGTTTGTCATAAACCCAAGTCCTTGGGCTCATTAACCCTGAGGGGTGTGGCAAGGACAGTAGCCCAATTTTGAGGTATGATTGTTATATGTAAGAAAAAGGCTCCCCCTCTGCGCCCCCTTCCCACTACCAGATCTCCCAGGGGGCTGGAGCCCTGGGTCGGCATGTCACCCCTGCCTCTGACCCTTTAATCCTAACCAGGAGCCTGGCCTCCGATCAATGTGTGCAGTGCCCAGGGCCTCCTCCAAGCCGTCCTTTCTCAGCCAGACCAGGGGGCTGCCCCTCTAGAGCCTCGGAGTTTTCAGAGCAGAAAGTCACTGGGCTGGAAGGGACTGGAACAGTCCAAACCCTCATTTTACTGAGAAGGCACCTGCAGCCTGGGGGGAAGGCTCTTGCCCAGCAACCGTGGTTAGAGCCACACCAGTGCCCTTGCTGGCTGCTCGCATGCTTCCTTGGGGAGGCAGACCCCACGAGGCATCTGGGCACACACTCTGTTCATCCCATATAGTTGAGAGAGATGCTGCTGGGGGCCGTGGGTCCTATTGGCCCAGGAGGTCTGGCATTGGAGCAGCCAGGATGGAGCTCACCTTAGGGTGGCCTTGGGTAGAATGACTTCCCAGCTCAGAGGCTCCATTTGCACTTCCTGAAATGGGCCGTCACATGGCTCACAGTGACAGAGGGCTGCACAGTGCCTGGCGCATAGTAGGTGCTCGTAAACACTGGCTCCCTTTGCTTGTTGCCACCTGTATGCATTCCTATTCCATGACCCCACTGATGTTCATGCAGAGCCTGGGGTGGGTGAGGGAACAGTGTGCACACCTGAGGGCACATACCTGGGCAGGATTGCAGGCTATGAGTACTTTCAGAAAGCATGTCCAGATGTTCGCTTGGGAAGACAGTGTGCCCTGTTGGATTTGTACTGATGATGTGTAGAGCACTTCCTGTCTGCCAGGCCCTTTGCTAGAGAAACACTTACATGACTGGTCTTAATACCACTCTTTTTCCAGGCAGTGACTATCATTGCCTTCTTTGACAGATGGGGAAACTGAGGCTCTAAGGAGCCTTTCCACAAGGTCACACAGCTGTTCATTGCTGGAGTGGGGTTCAGGCTCCAGCCGGCTGACCCCAGACTCTGGCCCCCTGTTATCTGCCCCATACTGCCTCTAGGGAAGGGGGCTGGGGGCTTTCATCTACAAAGGTCCAGTACCCAGGCCCAGGGCTTACCTGGAGTGTGCAAAAAAATGTTTTGAGACCTTAACAAGTTTGGTTCCAAAATATGAAGAGCACAGCTCATAACTGAAATGGACAAACACTCAATTTTAAGTGTCTATGAAATGTCATGTGATATCAACCTCATTGTTAGAGTTCAGTTACCTATTTGATGCCACTGGCCTCCCTGTGGTTCTGTCTCTTCTGGTTCATTCATTGCAATAAACGTTGCCTTCTGACTCTGGGCTGAGAATGTAGCAGGGAAACAGCTAGAGGGGCCTTGCCCAGTTGCTGGTGCCACGGTCCCCCTGGTGGCCCTGCCACCTCTTCTGTCCTCCCAGGGTCCCCCTCCCCCAGGTCCCCTACTGGCTCTGCTGCCTCTTCCCACCCAGCCAGGGCCAACCCCACCTGCAGGGCACCCTGCCCAGGGCTGTGCGGCTGCACTTGGGAAGGGAGCTGCTGCGTGCCTGCTGCACGAAGGGCCTGGGGGACAGCATAGCCAACTGTAATGAGGACAGGGTCTGCGGCAGAAGGACTGGCTTCCTGCCACTGTGTTTCTTTGCCAAGTTACTTAATTCCTTAAGGCTCAGTCTTCTCGTCTATAAAATAAGTTGTCTGGTATTGGCATGGGGGTGGTGGAGAATCATAAAAGGCAGTATTTGGCAAAGCTCGAGGATACTATACAAATATAAGTAGTTAAATAGTGTTTAAGTTACTTTTTTTTAAACTGAAGGCTAAATCTTTAAATCGATGGGCTTTTTTATTTTTATTTTTTTAATCTGGGAGTGAAAGATCTTCTCTGTTCTCCCTGTCATGTACTTTAAATTTAGGATTTAGACAAACTACTTTCCCCAGAGTTCTGTGGGAGCCATCTTCCTGTTAGCATCAGTCAGGCCAAGGGCACGCTGTGGGATTGCCTGGATTTGGGCTCTTGGACCTGGATTCAAATTCCAACGGCTCTTCACTGCTCCTAAGCGCTGGACGAGCAAGGGGGTGTAGGGCTCTTCAGCAGTGCCTGGCAGATGTAAGCACTTAACAGTGGTAGCTGCCCTTATGATTTTCGTTTGTTGTTATATTTATTATTTTTATTATAATTATTTAAATTTGTTACAGAATTTAGTGCATATAAAAATGCTATCATCAATAATACACAGCGAGCTTGAGACCTTGACCAGGCCCCTCCACCCGCAGGGTCTTGCGTTCCCCCTCGGCTCCTGGGAACATTGAACTCTCTGGTTTTAGGAATCCTGTACCCACTCAGCCGAACCCCTGTACCTGGCCCATAGAGATGCCAGGCTGCCGTCCCACCTCATCCTGTGCCAGGTCAAAAAGGGACGAGATGTTCTCCATTGTGACTAAAAAGGCAAAGCTTTGCCTCCCTTGTGGCACCAGGGCCATACAGCTGGTACCAGGAGAACAAGCCTTCACCGGCAGAAGCAGAAGCCAAGCTCCATGCCACCAGCTCAGTATGCCGGAGGGCCAGGGATGATGCTTGCCGTGGAATGCCCAGGGGCACGTACAGAAGGGGTGTGCGTGTGTGCGCACATGATGTGGCTTTCGCCTTGGCCCGCTGGGTCATCCCCAGCTCGTAACCAGCCAAGAGCTCATGACGACACGAGATCTCAGAAGATTCCTTTTGGCTGACTTACTACAGGCTTTGCTTTTCTTTTTTAAGAAGGAGTGAGCGAATGTGGGCTGCATGGAGCTCTAGTCAGCTCAGCTGGTGAGAGCTATGCCAGTGATTCCCAAAGTGGGGCTCCCAGTGCCCTGGGGCCTCGCCCTGCACTTGGGCGCTGCCTGGTCATTGTAGGAGTTGTATATGACTCACTCTGTGTTAGGAAAAAGGTGGCTAGCACATCAAAACCACAGGCTCACTGACATTGTTACTTGGAATGATGTAAATTTGTTTAACCTGAACAGCTGACTTGTGAAAGGTAAGTATTCAGTAAGTAAGTGTACAGGAGGTCTAAGGCAATATGTGCGAGGTGTGCAGTTACTAACCTGACCTTCCACTAATTGGATGTTCAAAGCCAAAATCAACTTTTTTTGTTTACATTACAATATTTGGGTATACTTTATTTTTGTATGGGTTAACATTCTGTTAAATTTCACTTCATTCTTTTTAGGAGAAACTGAAAACAAAGGGAAATTGTGGCTAATCAAGGTTATTTCCAACCAGTATTTGAGTCTTGCAGTATCTTGTTATGCAGCCCTTTCTTCCCATGTATTTTTTTTGCAAGTAAGTCATTTTGACCCAAATCCAACATAAATAGCCTTTCACTGATTCCTAATTTAAGATAACTACAATTTACAATCATGTGGCAGTATAAATTTTAAAATTACAATTCATACACTTTGACAATCAAGAGAGTCTTAAGTACAAAAAGTAAATTGTCCTTTATCTGAATTGCCTTTTAAAAATATTAGACCTGCTAATCTACAAAAAAAAAAAAATAATGAAGTTTCAGGTTTTCTTCTAATACCTTTTGTAGATGTCATCTGCTCGTAAACAGCATATGCAGGTTCCTTAGAAGATTTTTTCCCCCCAAGTCTATGTATGACATTCAACAGAGCTCTTTATATGGGAATGTTTTTTTAAAAAAAGGGTAAGTATTCAGTAAGTAAGTGTACAGGAGGTCTAAGGCAATATGTGCGAGGTGTGCAGTTACTAACCTGACTTTCCACTAATTGGATGTTCAAAGCCAAAATCAACTTTGATTGCTCCCTGTGTTGCTTCCCTCACACCTGGTGCGGGGGAGATACCCTGAAGCCTCTTGCACAACAGACCCCAGAGCTTATGCAGAATCCCACCCAGTGTGACCTGCCACCTTATCTTGTTTTCACTTCTCTCCCTCTGATTATTCTCTACTCTGGCTCCAGCGCTACCCACTGAAAATTCTGCCACTTCCCTGCTCATAATCTCTGATGTCGCCATTGCCCCCAGAACAACAGATTCTTGCCTGACACTCCAGGCCTTCTCCTGGCTGGCCCAGGCATTTGGCCCACAGCTACCCTTCACTGCCACTCCAGATACTTGCTGCATGCTGTCCGCTGGAACCCCAGCTGGGCTCTGTGTATGCTGGGGAGTGGCTGTTTGCATGCTTTTGCTCAGGAAACTTTTGTTTGTTACTGAAATAACTTTCAATTTATGGAAAAGTTGCAAGAATAGTCCAGAATACTGCCGTATTCCCTTTGCCCTGATTCCTCGATTGTTGCCATTGTACCACATGCTGTCATCCCCCTTCATTATCATTACTCTTTTTCTGAATCATTTGAGAGCCAGTTGCAGACATGAAGCTGCAACTCTCCAAAAACCAACCCAAACCACTCCAGTGTTCATTTCCCCAAAGCAAGGACTTTCTGGCACAATGCCAGTGTGTTGTGATCAAATCACTTATTTAAACTACTGGGAATGGGATGTGCTATACCACCATGCCACCCCATCCTCAGAGCCCATTCCAGTTGACCAGCCCTGTCTCTTTTCCCTTCTGATCCTTGATCCAGTCCTAAAGCGTGTCACACTCTGTGTGTTCCTACGCGTGCAGACTTTTCTTTAAATTGGAAGAATTCCTCCGTCTCTTCTTGGCTTTCATGACCTATAAGAGGAAAGTTCTTTCATTCCGAGTAAATCCCTCATCTCTGTCTACCCAAAATCTCCTCATGACCAGACTCTGGCTGTCCATTTAGGTGGGGACCCCACAGAAGGGATGCTGTGCCCTTCCGAGCAGATCACATCCTGGAGTGCCCAGGGAGGCCCAGCCACCACCGTAATCGTGGTCCACACCTGGCCAAGTGGGTGCCTGCCAGCCTCTCCACCCCTAACTATCATTTTCCCCTTTGTAATCCACCGGTATTTGCTGGGAAGGTACCCCAGGACCACACCAACGTCCTTTACTTCTTTCACCTACCACCGCTACCCCCACCTTAGCGTCCTTTGATGGCCCCTGCCTGAATTCACTACTACTCTGATGGTTCTTAAATGGTGATTTTCTATCTTCTTCATTTCTCCTACATTTACTAATTGGCATTGTGCTGTAAAAAGGAGCTTTCACTTCTCCACCACTTGTGCATTCATTTATGTCTTTATGTCTTTTTATTTGTATGAACTTGTGGGTTATTACTTTACTTGAACAGTTATAATCCATTAGTATCCATATTTTTTTAATGCTCATATAGTCCCAAATTTGGTCTGTGGCAGCCCCATGGAGGTGGGTCTTATATCCCTTTGATATGACTGCTCTCAGCAGACAGAGCTGGGAAATAGATGTGTATATATGCGTGCATGTGTGTGCACACAAGCGCGTGCACACACACACACACACACACACACTCACCCTGCTGTATCTAGTTCTGTGTCATCTGATACGTCAGATTGTAACCCGCCTGCGAGTTCTCTGGGGCTTCATCACCTTTTGTATGTGCGCGCCCTCTTCTGACTGGGAGAACCAGGCTCCCATTAGCCTGGACACAGTCTTTTTTCTGCTCGTCTCCCGGCAAATAATGATTTCCTGAAGACCCTGGGCTCCTCTCCATGCCATTGCAGCCCCATCCCTTCTCCTATGCCCCTTCCTTGCCCTTTCAAGGGAAGGAAGCCTGCTGGCTTTTCCTATGAGCCACCAGGAGAGAGGGAGGGAGACACTTTTGCTAAATCAGGAAAGCCCTGTGCACACAGCTGTTGGAGCACATTGCTTGCTTCCGTCCCCTCACAGGGCCTTCCTCCATCACCCCAGCCTGAAGCCGGCAGTGTGTTCAATTACTACCCTTCACAGTTCTCCTTGCTTTAGACTTTCAGCTTGCCTTGCTCTCGATCAGCCTGTCAGCTCTGGAGTGAGCGATCCCTGTTTCTTTCTTAAACTAGTTTATCGAGGTATGATTGTCAGATGAAAAGTTGTGCATATTGAATGTATGTAACTCAGTGAACCTGGGGATAAGTAGGCACTGAGAAACTGTCACCACCAGAAAGGCCATAAACATACCCATCACCTCCCAGTTTCCTCCCACCCCTATCATTATCGCCATCACCATCATCACCAGTGAGCCCCATGCAATTTAGCCCGGGGCCAACCATGGGGGTCTTCCTGCAGCACGGGTCCTGTGTGGGGAACTGATGGTGTCGTTTTCTGGCCCAGAGTGTGAACGTCTTCCTCCCTGAAGCAGAATCCCCTCTGCTTCTGTCTCTGA
>JAVSCE010022001.1:0-26797 GCA_032199065.1 Smutsia gigantea | reverse complement strand
AAAATGTTCCATGTGCACTTGAGAAGAATGTGTATCCTGTTGCTTTTGGGTGTAGAGTTTTGTAGATGTCTGTTAGGTCCATCTGTTCTAGTGTGTTGTTCAGTGCCTCTGCGTCTTTACTCATTTTCTGTCTGGTTGATCTGTCCTCTGGAGTGAGTGGTGTGTTGAAGTCTCCTAAAATGAATGCATTGCTGTCTATTTCCTCCTTTAATTCTGTTAGTATTTGTCTCACATATGCTGGCTCTCCTGTGTTGGGTGCATATATATTTATAATGGTTATATCTTCTTGTTGGACTGACCCCTTTATCATTATGTAATGTCCTTCTTTATCTTTTGCTACTTTCTTCGTTTTGAAGTCTATTTTGTCTGATACAAGTACTGCAACACCTGCTTTTTCTCTTTGTTGTTTGCATGAAATATCTTTTTCCATCCCTTCACTTTTAGTCTGTGTATATCTTTGGATTTGAGGTGAGTTTCTTGTAGGCAGCATATAGATGGGTCTTGCTTTTTTATCCATTCTGTTACTCTGTGTCTTTTGATTGGTGCATTCAGTCCATTTACATTTAGGGTGATTATTGATAAATACGTACTTATTGGCATTGCTGGCTTTAGATTCGTGGTTACCAAAGGTTCAAGGGTTGCTTCTTTACTATCTAACAATCTAACTTAACTTTCTTGTTAAGTTATTGTAAACACTGTCTGATTTTTCTTTATTTCTCTCCCTTCTTATTCCTCCTCCTGCATTCTTTCTATACTAAGTGTTTTATTCTTTGCCTTTAGTTGGTATTTGGATGGTCTGCTTTCTTTGTTATGATTTTATTGTCTCTGGTGACATCTTTTTAGCCTTAGGTGTGCCTCCATCTAGAGCAGTCCCTTTAAGATATCCTGTAGTGGTGGTTTATGAGAGGCAAACTCTCTCAACTTTCGTTTGTCTGGAAATTGTTTAATCCCTCCATCATATTTAAATGATAATCGTGCTGGATACAATATTCTTGGTTCGAGGCCCTTTTGTTTCATAACGTTAGATATATCATGCCATTCTCTTCTGGCCTGTAAGGTTTCTGTTGAGAAGTCTGATGATAGTCTGATGGGTTTTCCTTTGTAGGTGATCTTTTTTCTCTCTCTAGCTGCCTTTAATACCCTGTCTTTATCTTTGATCTTTGCCATTTAATTATTATGTGTCTTGGTGTTGTCTTCCTTGGGTCCCTTGTGTTGGGAGATCTGTGGAGCTTCGTGGACTGCGAGACTATTTCCTTCCCCAGTGAGGGAAAGTTTTCAGCAATTATTTCTTCAAAGACACTTTCTATCCCTTTTTCTCTCTCTTCTTCCTCTGGTACTCTTATAATGCGAATATTGTTCCGTTTGGATTGGTCACACAGTTCTCTTAATATTCTTTCATTCCTAGAAATCCTTTTATCTCTCTCTGCCTCAGCTTCTCTGTATTCCTGTTCTCTGATTTCTATTTCATTAACAGTCTCTTGCATCTCATCCAGTCTGCTGTTAAGCCCGTCAATCGCTTTGTCTGATTTCTGCATTGTCTTTCCTGACTTCCCTCACTTCGTCCCTCAGCTCTTCCACATTTCTCTGTAGGTCCGTCAGTATGGTTATGACTTTTATTCTGAATTCTTTTTCAGGGAGGCTGTGCATTTCCATCCCTTCAGACTCCCTCTCTGGGGTTGTCTGTTTGATTTTGGTCTGAACCATATTCCTCTGTCTTTTCATGGCTAATATAGTTGCCACGTATGTCAGCTGGGCTCTTTAAGACTTTAAAAAGAGAGAAAAAAAGAAAAAAAGAGAAAGAAAAAAAACAAAAAAACAAAACAGAAAAAACACCCACCAGGAGTTGATTCTGTGGGGATGCTGTAGGTGGCGCTGTTGCCCCACTATTCCACAAGTGTGGCCACGCGGTTCCGCAGGGCCCTTTATCTCTCTGGCCTGGGTGGGAACGAACGGGAGGCTGTTGATCTCAGTGAGAAGTGTAAGTACGGCCACGCTTCCCCAGTCGCCAGCTAAGGCATCCAAAACTCCCCAGGACTCCCAGCCTGCTGGGCTGAGTGTGCTGGGGCGATCTGGCTCCTCCGCTGGGCTCCTGCCTCTTTAAGACCGCTGAAGATAGGGCGCGCATTTTTTTTTCTTTCCTTCCTGGGAGCTGGCTGCAAGCACCCTGGCACGTTCCCACTCAGATCCTGCCCCTCTGTCACTCCAATCTCCGCTGCACTGCGCAATGTGGGTCACCGCTCCCCACGCAGATCCCCAGGGCTGGCTACTTTGCAGGGTGTACTTCCACTCCCTCCCGGCTCTGAATCCTTTCCTCCCGCCAGTGCGCTGGGGTGGGGGAGTGCTCGGGTTCCTCCGGGTCGCCACTCCGTATCTTACCCGCCTCTTGGGGTGCCGAGTCCTCTCGGGTGTAGCTACATGCTGTGCGCTTTCCTGTGTATTCTGGTCTCTCTTTTAGGAATAGTTGTATTTGCTGTATTTTCATAGATAAATATAGTGTTGGGAGGAGATTTCTGCCGGCCTGTTCATGCCGCCATCTTCCCAGAAGTCTAAAGTTATGTTTTAATTAACAGGTCACACAAGGATAACTTCAACCTGAAATATGAGAAACCTGGGTAAACAATTCTAATGCAATTGATTTACCCAAGGTTTATGTTGATCCTAAAATACTTATATTCTGAGCAGCATTAGACTCCGCAGTGAGCCTGTCTTCACGTTCACGGGCAGGTCAGACCGGATGCCGTCGCGAGGGCTGCCTCGGCGAGAGCACGGCGTTCTCGGGAGGCGCGTTCTCGGGTCCCCACCGGGATGTGGGCTCGCACTGCGCGGCTCGGCGATCGGGGCACAGCCTCTCGAGCTTGAGTTTGCCTTTTGGCTCTATTTCCACGCCTGCGGCCTGGAGAAGGTGCCTCAGTTTCCTGTAGCGGGACCAGTAGCGGGCTGCGGAGTGGGGGAGGCAGCCGCTCTGGGCGGTAGTGGCCGTGGGTGGCCTTGGCCACGGGCGAGCTGGGGGTCTCCCCAGGGGCGCTGCGGCCCTGGCTGAACTCTCTCCTCTTCCCTCTGACAGGAAAATGGCAGATGCACGACAGTGGCCTCCTGAACATCACCAAGGTGTCTTTCTCAGACCGAGGTAAATACACGTGCGTGGCGTCGAACGCCTATGGCGCCGTGAACAACACAGTGACCCTGAGAGTGGTGTTCACCTCCGGGGACATGGGCGTCTACTACATGGTCGTGTGCCTGGCGGCCTTCGCCGTCGTCATGGCGCTCAACATCACCCGCCTGTGCATGATGAGCAGCCACCTGAAGAAGACCGAGAAGGCCATCAACGAGTTCTTCCGGACCGAAGGCGCCGAGAAGCTGCAGAAGGCGTTCGAGATCGCCAAGCGGATCCCCATCATCACCTCCGCCAAGACCCTGGAGCTGGCCAAGGTCACCCAGTTCAAGACCATGGAGTTCGCCCGCTACATCGAAGAGCTGGCCCGCAGCGTGCCGCTGCCCCCGCTCATCATGAACTGCAGGACCATCATGGAGGAGATCATGGAGGCAGTGGGGCTGGAGGAGCAGGGCCAGAACTTCGTGCGGCACACCCCAGAGGGCCAGGAGGCCGCGGGCGGGCGCGAGGTGTACACCATCCCCAGCTCCCTGCAGAGGAGCGACTCGCCTGCCGCCGACTCGGATGCCTCATCGCTGCACGAGCAGCCCCAGCAGATCGCCATCAAGGTGTCTGTGCACCCGCAGACCCTGCGAGGCCCCGGGGCCGAGCCGGAGGGCGTGCAGTTTGAGGACAGAGACGGAGAGGAGACGGAGCCATCTGCTGGCTCCCCAGAAACCGCAGAGCCTTCCACAGACATCACGTCCACAGAGCTGACCCCCGAGGAGCCCACGCCAGTCGAGGCTTTAGAGAGAGTCGTGCTGCCTGCTCAGCTGGAAGCTCCTGAGCCGGCCGTGGTGCCTGACAGAAACCCCTGCGTCATTTATGAAAGCCATGTGTAATGCCAACTCCAAAAAGCTATGCATATCGAGAAAATCAGGGGCTGCCGCTTGTAGTGCAGATGGAGTACACACTCGCCACTAACGCCTTACCAGGGGACTCTCATCCCTCGGCAGAAGCGATGCCATGTGGAAGGGGACACGCCTGCCCACACTTTATGGGACTAGAATTTCCCCAGGAGAAAAGGATGCAAGCAACACCCACTGCACAGCTGGTGATAAGGCACAGAAGTGTCTGTCCATGTGCCGGGAGCTGCAGAGGCCACCCTCTGCCACCCCCTTCATGGGGGTGCCCTTCAGGCAGAGTGCCAGCTGAGCTGCTCTGGGTCACAGGCCCTGTCCTGTGCACACGGCATTGCTTTCCTTTAACAAGTACAGGTCTGCTAACAGCAAATGCACGTACATGGGTGTGTTGCACTTTCTCAGTTTTATTCCTTCGCTGCCCCTCTCTAATGGAGTAGTTGTTAAATTAGTACTAAGCGCTCGTCTCGGTTGAGGCCCCTTTGCCACTTTGTCCATATTTTCCCGAAGAACATGTACCTCACAGGCTTTTGGTATCACTCACCAGCACAGGGCTGAGACTTCCAAGTCACTTGTAATGTCCAAAGTAGTCACTAGGCTTTGTGTGTGTGTGTGTGTGTGTGTGTGTGTGTGTGTGTGTGTTTGCCATTTTCCAGGCTTATTTTCATACATTGCTTTTTTTGTTTCCAATGAAGCTGCTATATGAAACAGAACAACTTTGCCCAGGAATAGCACTTTAATAGCCCAAGAAAATGTGTTTACCCATCCGATTCTGAAAGCTTCCACTGAGCTCAGCTGAGGTGTGGAGGGAAGTTGGAAAGGGTGGTTGTACCCTTACTACCCATGAAAACTTTCTACATTGGAGTAGCATCATCCTAGAAAGACTGGTTCTTTACCTGGGAAATTTACTGCTTCCAAAGTCAGGCATTTGATGAATCCCTGTAGAGTTAGAATACTGGCTTCCCCGGAGGGCTTGCATGGACCGTGTGCCATTGGGTGGATCAAACACTTGATCCGGGCAGCAAATAGATGTGTGAGGTTGTGTCACTGGTCTGCTTGTAAACGGCATAGCTGACTTGCTCCTGCCGGGAGAGAGAGAGGTGAGAGTCCTGGCACAGGCAGCTGTGCCATCAAATCCCACGCCGCGGCTGCCGGCTCATCTCTCATCTCACAAGCGAGCGGCTATGTGCGAGGCAGAATGACTCCCGAGGAAGAGGACAAACTTGCCACCCCAGGCCCACACCGTCCCTGTGCCAATGACCAGCTGCCCGACGCTGGGCAGGTCTCAGTCTGTCTCCCTGGCCAGCTGAGCCTGAGCACCCGTCAGAAGGTCGCCGTCTCTCACAGAACCAAACCAATATTGCCATCCTTGCACTCTCTCACAATTTCTTTAAAGATCTTCACTTGCATCTCCGTGTTTGCCTAATATTTCTTAAGCTGCTTTACTTACATACATAAAGAGGATCACTTCAAATAATCACAGCATCACTAGGACCACTTACAGCTGAGCTTTAATTGTGGTGAGAGTGAGTGGTGCCATCTCACCATCACTTGGGAGCCGGGGAGATGTTGACCTTGACATCATACAAGGGTCACAGCCACGCCAGGGGTGGGGTCCCCAGGGTGACGGCCGCCCAGGCTTCTGGCCCTCGCTCTGTCACTGTCTGGGCAGGTGACCTCGGCAGCTCCTTCCCCCTCTCCCAGGAGCTGGACTTGACCGGTTGCTAGGTCCTTCTAGCTCAGACATGGTTTTATGGGAAGTGTGTAAGTTCCTGGGATGGCTCCCACTGCGAGAGCCAAGCGACCCTGGGAGTGACATGGGAACATGAGTCTGGGCTCTTTGGCTGTCCCAGCTCACAGCAGGTGGACCTGAGTCCGGGGCCGGGGCGGCGGGTCTGGGTGGCCCTGCTGGGTTTCCTCCCTCACAGATAACTGTGAGGATGACAATCTGACGAGAGCCCCCTGGCCCGAGTGAATGACCAGCATCTAGTTGGAGGTGTCTTGGGTGGCTGTATAAAGAAACTTAACAGTGAACGATCAAGAGAAGCCATGACTTCCATTTGGGTCTCTGGTCGAGGGTTTTATGTTGCGGGTGCAAAACAACTCTGTCTGCCACTCTCAGAATATAAATCTGTCCACCTGTCGTAGAGGTGAACAGAGTCTTACCACGCATGAAACCCCAAAGCAACAGCAGAGGCCTCAGCTCACATTAATGTCCTGGGTAAGCGTTTCCCCACTGTGTTCAGTTCTCATTGTACCCAGACCTGTGTGCAGGTTTCCACATGGAAATTACAGGAGAGGCATCCATTCCATCTAGGCATTGAATAGGGATAAAAAGTGTAAATGGGCAAATGGGCAAATTTTTTTAAGAAGCAAGAAATATATGATGAAGAATGTTTCCAGATTGGTTTAGCCTCTAGACTGGGGAGATTATATAAAGTTTCAAAACTTTTTCCCATCTTGAAGGCATCCAAAAGCTCTTGATTTAATAAGAACTGGCCTAAAAGGAGGCTGGCTTACAATGGAGATTTCTCCTTCCAGACGTTCTACACACTTCAGGTCCATCCTACAGCTTCTTCATGAAGTGAGAAAGGCTCTCCTGCTAGACCGTGAGCTGCAGAAGACCTTGTGACTTCCAGCTGATTTTTCAGATAACTATTCAGAGTCATAGGAATTCATAGGAGTGTGGCTGGATGTGTGCGTGCACACGTACACACACATGTCCGACTCATCTGGGTAGTTCTAGAAGCTTCCCACTAAATCCCAAGCTGTGTCTTCTGTGTAATCTTTCTCAAAATCATTTTCCAGTTTCAGAGTCATCTGGTCATATCTCTGGTAATATTTTTTTCTTGAAATTCTGAAAATAATTCAGATATGTGTGCATATTTAATTCACTTAGATCTGTAAACTTGGATGGTATTTATTCTAAATGGGAAAAAATTTTTATACTGAAAAATCTATGTAATTTATAATGGTTTTGTTTTATATATTATATTTTCATATTTTTAGGGCACATCTATTTCTCATCTTTTTGTATATCATACTTGGCAAAAAGAAGCACTGATACTTGACTAACATCCCTAGGAACCAAATGTGATTATAAGGTATAGAAATGGCTCTGAAAGGACCTGAATGTGCTCATGCCCAGATGTTACTGTGCCAAGTCACCACGTCCAGAGAGGTCCGTCCCACGTGCTCACGGGCACTCCCTTGTTCAGAACTGAGGCTGAGACAAGGCCAGCCATCCCACACAAGGGATTCCGGGATCCCCTTCTCTTGTCTCTATCGTTGTTTGTTTCATTCTTGATGGTAGAAGTCTGTGTTGTTTAAATGTCCCTTGGAAGGGCAACTGTCAGATAAGAAAGCAGCTGGACACAAGACCAAACTGAACTATGGCCATGTAAATTAGTCAGTGTACTGATAACATGTTTTAAATCTAATGCTTGGATTGTGATTTACTGGTGATCTAGGATCTGCCTAGCTCTTTACACATCAGGAAGATGGAAGGCACAAAGAATATTCACGTTTCGAGCAAAAACCCTCCAAATGTAGCAGCCAACACCGACCAGCTTCATCTTAGAAACCACCCATCCCGGCCACTGAGGGGCCATGTTAGGAAGGCGATCAGACACCTTTTATTCACAGATTGAAGTAATGTATCCGCACTTGAATGCTTAACGGTGGCCCCTGTGGTTCCATTAACAGGATTTCACCTCGGTGTTTCATGATCTTTCAGATAATCTATTTTATGCTCAGCGCAGTTCGACTCCTCTCCTGTCCCGATCCTCACACGCCTTTTTGCCAGTCCTGTAAGATTATAATCCTTGTTTCCATTCTTGCTTTTTAAACTAAGTTATTGGTACTCTTTAAATGCCTACCAAACCTCACTGCATATTCACGTACATGTGTAGCGCACCTGGTGTCTTCAAGCCATTCATCACTTTTGCATTCACCCACTCATTTAACAATCCTTCAGTAGAAAACAAGTTTGGATTAAGCAAATGAGTGGTGGGGGGAAAATTTTAAACAGAATTGCTTATTATGTTTTCCAAAGGACAAAGTGTGTGTTAGGAAAATACCCTGCAAGGGTGATAATGATCTTTAAGATTTTTCAGAGACGTCATTTTTAAGGGGGCTAATACGTAGAATACCACAATCAAAATTGAAGCTCTTAGAGACTGTAAAAATAGAAAGCAGATAGTTCTAAGAATATTCTGGCATAGATTATTTTCATTTACCCAGTAATGAAAGCCTTTAAATCTGTCTCTCAGATACCGTAGAGCTGCTTACGGTGAGAGAGGACCAAGGAGGATGCTTGCTCTGGGTGTTCCTTTGTTAAAATCAGAAAATAAGATGAAAAAATGTATCTGGATGGAAATGTCAAGCTGGTGATTTTGTGAACTATAAACGTTCACTTTTTAAAAATAATTTAAAGATATAAACAAATCACTAATATTTAAGTTGATGTTACTGTAGCAAAAAAAAAATTGTGGTCCATCTGGTATTTTGATGCTTTAATAAAGGGTTTGCGCAGGTGTGCGGAATGTATGTTGTGTTCCTCCTGAAGGGCATATCGTGGCGACCTGATTTACTCTTTCCACTGGTATGAAATCTGTAATCAGTTCTTATTCTCACCTTGTGCATCTGTGGCTTATCGTGGGGAAAACGGAAAAATGAGATAACTTTTATGTGAAACTACCACATGCTTTTCCAAATTCGGACACCTTAACTCCACCCTGACAAACTTTATGGCAATTTATTTCTATCTATATCAAAAAATAATTTTTAACTTGTAACATCAAGCCTACTGTAAAGAATCCAAAAGACCAGAAATGCATACCCAGAACATTCCACGAGAGAAAGCATGCTAGATGGTAGTGGATCTCCCACACACCGCTGCTCGGTATTTGCCACTCAAAACTCTGAATTACCCACAAAACCTACACACCATAGTCCACAATGTTCACTTTTACTCTGAACTACCTAAGTTTTGCTCTATTCTCTCTGACATGCTGTATTTCAATCAAAATTATTCATAGTCATTTACCAAGAGTGGGATGTAACATTTCCTGTCATTTTTGTGTGTCAGAGTATTTAGATAAAGCTGGGGAAGGCCTTACATCTCCTGTCTGTAACAGCGCACACCTTCTTCCTCCCTGTTGTGCCAGCAGTTTGTGCTGATAGATGACCCAACAGAAAACTTTTCCCAAACCCAAAGCAGGCTCTTCAGCCACTGGACTGTGAGCTCAGTGTGGCAGGAGTCACGTCCATGTCACCACAGTGATTCCTACAGAAACAGAGATTACTGGTTTTAGGAAATGTTGATTAAATGAAAACAAGTATGTCTTCTAGCTAATTAGGATTTCTTGGAATTGGATTAAATGTCTTCATTCATAGGGCCCAGTGAGGGGTGACAAGTACATTTCAAAGAATCTCTTTGAACCTAACACTGCACATGCCCAGACTCCCCTATTCTCAGGATTGTGTTTCTGGATAGATTTCTTTTTTCCCAAATTAAATAGAGCTTTAAGTTTCTTCCCATTGTCTCTTCTTTCACACTTTAATATTTAAAAGGACTGCTTAAACGTGTCGGTTCCACTTCAGCGCTGCCATGGTGAGACAATTTCCTACAATTAGAAATCTGCAGTGAATTCAAGAGCAGTTGCGACCTTGAGATCACGTCTCTGTCATGGCAGCCCATGTTCTCTGCAAGCACTTTACAGTCAGGGGAAGACTGAGCAGAAGAACACTGCATCCTTTCTGCAGAGCACATACTGGTGGGACAGTCAGGGCCCAGTGACAGCTGTCTGGGATGCCCTGTCTTGTTCTCGGTCTCCTTTACCTCAGAAGAAACAAAACAAAATGCCAGGGGGAGGTAAGGGGGGAATCCAGTGTCTGGAATCCGTGCTACCTCCTCCGTCCATCTGTCCCAGGCAGGCCGGCTGCAGCGCAAAGTCCGCCAGCCGCCGCCGAGTGTAAACCTTCCTTTCCTAAACCATAGGGGTTCCTCTCCCCTGACCGGCTCTCGGGGCACCAGGCAGGGCTCAAGCCTTCTTGTAGGAGCAGGAAAAGGGACTCTTGAAGTAAGGGGATTATTTCAAGATTGAGAAGGCAGAGGCCGTACACATAAACTGAGCGAGTCAACTAGATGCGTGTGGCCCGCAAGCCCTGGGCCTGTGGCCCCGCGTGCGTGTGGCTCCCACAGCGGGGCGCCTGCGGGGGGTGGGGGGCTCCTGCAGGTGGAGGCCGCCTCGCCCGGAGGGGTCCCGCCTCTCCACCCCGCCTCAGCGCTGCTCTGGGTCACTGGGCCTGGCCGCCAGGTGGCGCGCCATGGGTGGCCTGGGGCACAGGGTCTCCTGTCCCGCCGTCCTGGTCCCTGGCCCCTGCCCCGCTCTCGGCCACTGCAGGCACCCACCGAGTCTCCGCTTGCCCCTCCCCACCGCGCAGATGCCCCCCAGAGGCACAAGGTCTTTGAAGGAGAAGCCCTCCTGCTCCCCAGCTCCACGACGGATCAGGCCTCCTCCAGGACCTCTGGCCTGCGGCCGGGACCCCACAATGCCCCTCCCGCCCCCTCCGGGGCCCGCCCTCCGCCACCTGCACCCCAACGGGCCGCCACCATCACCCCATCTCCCTGTCTGAGCTCCTGAGCCTACGCAGCTTCCCTCCGGTATAAGCCGCTCACACGCACCCACCCCGCGCCCCATCACGCCTGCACCGTGCTCACACGCACACGCACACACTCACATGCCCAGCACCCCGCGGCCAGCTGTTCTGGTCAGTCCCTGAAAGAGCAGGGGCAGAAAGCCACGAGGACAGGTCTCATGATGTCAGCCACGGCATGACACGACATGCACACGGCCCATGATGGGCTGATGACGCAGCCGGGAAAACCCATATGCCCCTTACACCCTCCCCGACACTCTCCGGCAGAAACGTGCCCCAGCCGCTCTGGCCCGGCCCCAGCACTGCCCCCATCCTAAGGCTTAGCAAGTTCCAGAGGCAGCCGGGGTGGGATTCGAAGCCCACTCCACACACACTGCCGCCCAAGTCCGTCCGCGGCCCCTGCCAAGCTCCCCTGCATGGCCTGGTTCCTCACTCGCTGTGACACGAACCCGAGAAGGGTCTCGTCTCGGGGCCTGCGCTCTCACCGACCGGCGTCTGGCAGTGTGGCCTGGCTGCTGCTCTTAGGTAAGGCCGGCCGTGCCCGGGCCACTGCACAGCCCCCTTTCTGGCATCTGCAGAGCCACGAGAGGCTGGCCCTCGGGGTTGTTTACCTGTGGGGTGGCCATCCTTTTGAGCCCCCTTTGTAAGTCACTTCTGACTACTTGCTGTGTTTCTCTGCTCTCCCCTTGACCTCTTTATCAACACCTAATAAGGGAACCGTTGTTTAAATTTTATGAGAATATTGCACAAATAAAATCTTTGATTTTGCTCTGCTCTAAAACCGACTGACTCAGAACAAATCCCACTATTAGTCACATTGCCTTCTTACCCCATCAGCCATAAATTCATGGAAACGAACACGGTGTATTTACTGTACAGTTCTCCTGATGTACTGACCTCCAGACCTACTGCTCTCTTATACTGTCTTAAATTAAAGCTAAATGAAGGGTGAAGAATGCGAAGAGTGACCCTAGACGTCCTCAGGACCGCCCCACGCACGGGCGCATGCTGCCTTGGTGTTCAGCTGACCAGGGACCCCGAGGCCCAGTGGGATCTCCCTGGTGTTAACTGGACCTACGGAACTGTGCTGCTCGTCACGATGCCTGACCTGCGAGCGAGCTGCTGTCCTTGGGGACTAGACCTTGGGGACTAGAGAGGCCAGCTCAGGGAAGAAACAGGCATTTGTTTCTACAAAAGTATCTGCCGTCTTCATATTGATGCATTAGACTCATGACTCATTGAAAAATGGCATTTCTCAGTAAAGCAAAACAACCTTTCTTGTGTAAAGTTCAAATAACCTGCAAATGAAAGATTAAAAAGTACTTAATTTGGAGAACAATCCTGAAGTATGTATGTTTTCCCAGCTCTCTTTCGGCTTAAGAATATCCCCAAAATGGGAAGATATTTCCTGTTTTGTAGACAATATGATCTGAAGTCATTAAGGAATTCTCCACGTGGTCATTTGCTGACCAGCTGAACCAAACCATTGCCATTTCTTTCAAATTTTTATTACATTTGAATTAATCAGATGATGATAAGCCTCAGACACCCAGAACAGGATTCAGCAGAAAGAGTCACTCTAGACATTCGACTTACAGTCAAGGAAATACTAAGTTCCAAGAAGAACACAGAAACGAAAAAAACCTGGTTCCCATCCTCAAGAACTTCCCCTTTTGAGAAAGTGCATAAGATATGTAGAAAATAGCTCCAATATATGGTTAAAAAGTAATAAATGCCTTCAATGGTGGATGGACTCCTAGTCAAATTCAAGGGAGAAATAGCATAAAATATGGGAGACATCAGAACTTGTGAAGAAAAAGACCATTGCGGTCATCAGTGATGGGTAGTTAGGATTTGAACAGGTGAAGATAAGAGTCGATGTGGGGTGAGGGGTCAAGGCCATAGAGGGCAACCAAGGACCATCTCTCGGGCTGGAACACAGACTGTGCAGCAAGCAGAGGCCAGAAGGGAGTTTGGGAGCTCAGGCGCAGCCGGCATGTCAGCCCCGTGATGCCAGCGTGCAGAGCGCGGGCTTGGTCCGGGGCAACGGGGACTCACGGGGAGCAGGCGAGCGAGTGGCAGAGCTCAGCTCCAGAAAGATGAAGGCACAGAGAGTGGGAGGCTCTGCACGACAGCTCAGAAGGCCTTTGATGAGGGTCTGAACTAGGTCAGTGGTGCGAGAATAAAGCAAACGGAAGGAATGTAAGAGATTTCTAAGATGGCATCCCTGGGGGCTTGGCAACAGGTTGTTTCTGGAGAGAGCGAGTGGGAAGGGCCAAAGATAAACTGCAGATTTCAAGTTGGATGACTAAGAACTGTGGTGCATTCAGCAAAGTAGGGGGAGAACCTAAAGAAAACAGAGCATTGGAATAATTATAGTTATTAATACTGTGATTTTTTAAAGTCCTTTTTAGCTGCTGTAAGATTGAGGCAGCTAAACACGTATTTGGCAGAAAGGCTTTCTCTCAGTATATTTGGAATTATTAAATATCTTCTCGTCCTTGGACTCCCTCACAGAGCAGGATTTTAAGAGCCTGCCATGACATAAGAATGTTCAGTGGCATTTTGTATACAGAAAATAAAATACAAATAACTGAATTTTCTGGCATTTAAAAATAGAATCAATAGTCCGTCTTCCTTTGGAAATAGAGATACATCATATTCGATAACTTACTTACCAGACTTAATTACTAGAAAGTCGTATTATTGTTCAAAATTCCCCAAACCAGCACAGAGTGGGGATTATAAAGATGTAACGGGCCAAGGACTGGACATGAGGGGCCTTGGTTAGGATGCTGTGTGCTGCCAGGTCGGGGATGTAACTCAGAATGACTTAAACAACATGAGGATTTTCTCCTCATATAAGAAGAGCTCTGGAGGTGGAGAGTGCCCCAGCTTGGCCAGACCCGTGCCGTCTGAGTCCCAGGTTGTCTCCAGCCTCCAGCAGTCCATCTCTCTGTGGCCCGTCCCCTGGGCTTGCTTGTGGTCTCAGACACCACGGCCACTGCAGAGATGTGTGTTCCCGCTTGCCATTTGGAAATAGAAAATACCAAAGGGCTATTTCTTCTTATCCTTGTTTGTTTATTTGTCTTGGTTTAAGGAAGGGAACTCTTTCCCCACGGTATGCCATCCGCCTTTTTCTCACACTTCATTTTCCAGGACTGAGCCAAGGGCCTGTTGCTCGATCAGCTGCTGGCCTGGGTCAGTCATATCGAGTACCCTGACCTCAGGGCCAACCTGCCCTGAAGTCCACGACTGTTAACAGGGGCTAAGAGGGGTGAGCAGAATCAGGGCTCTGCTAGAAAGGAAAACCATGGAGATGAGAGGGAGTTGGGGGTTGACCCGTGTATCTGCTCTGATCCCAGGGGGAGGAGAGGGAGGGGAGGAAGGGGCCGGGGAGGTCAGGGAAGAGAGAATGAGCAACTTGAGAGTGGATTCGGAGGGCAAATTTTTTCTAACAATTTACATCCATGAATTCAGAAATTGAGAACAATCTGCCCTTATTCTCGGTCCCTCTTCCAGGGGACTTTCGTAGCCATAGAAACTAGGACTGACCGGAATGAAGTTCTTGTCCTCTCCAGTCACAGTCACTGCTCAGGAGGGAGTTCTATCACCACCAGAGAGCTGGGGCTGCCTTTTGGGGGAATGTGAGCGTGAAGAACCCCTCACGCTGCCAAACCGACAGGGATTGCAAACAAACTGCCTTCCGTAAACCGGCCGAGGGAAGAGCTTTGGGGTCTAAAGGGTCCAGATGCCCTCTTGAGAGACAACAAGGCAGCCACGGGCACAGTGAACAAATGCTCTCGGAAAAGCGGAATCGCTGATTTCTATCATGAATGACTAATGATCATTGTGATGTGGCTGCGAATCGAAACACAAGTGCTGCGGCCTCAAGGACTCCGGCCTGCCTCCTGCGAGGTCCCATTTATACCCGCCTGATACAAGGAGCCCCACAGATTGGGCTGCCTCGGGTTTGCTTAAGCACGTCCTCTCAGAGTCATGGAAGTACATTTATCCATGGATCCAAGTCTCATTTCCATTTGTCGTGCCTCTGAGGCTTTGCTCACCTGACTAAGGACAGCTGACACCCATCTAAGGTGTGGGTAAGGTAACTACCGCACACACAGCTGAGCTCCTGGTACCTCGTGTCCATGCACACGGCACTCTGAGCACGTCGGTGTGACGGGTGTGTGCGTGCGCTGATCCGGGACGATGTGAAAGTCTTGACACATTTGGGCCAAAGTGTCTGGGTCCAAGTGACTGGACAACTGTGCCAGTTGGCGAGGTGACAGAACACACTGCAGCTGCTCGGTCAGACGCAGCTCGGACCTGGCCCCATGAGGGGACAGCTGAGTATCTGGAAGTGACTCTAATCAGGCCCGGAATCATCTGGAGGCTTCTTCACTCACGGGTCAGGAGCTCAGCTGGTGTGACTCAATGGCCACGGACCCTCCGAGCATTTCTCTCTCTCTGTGGTCCTGTGGAGTCACAGAGCCGTGGGAGAAGCTGCCCTTGGCGTGTGCTGGCTCAGGGCTCCGCGCGCCAACGCCCAGCCTTCCGTGTCACATCGGGCCACTTCTGCCACGTTCTGCTTTTCAGAGCAGCCACCAGCCTGCCAGCCTCAAGGGGAAGGGGCACAGACTCCACCCCTCGATGAGAGGGATGTCAGATTCTGCGGCCGTGTGATAAAATCACTCTGGGTGTCTATTAAACTATGTGCCATGAGGTTGTTCTGGGCTGTGTAGTCCCTACAGACTGGATATTTTGCCATTCTCAGAAGTTCCCTAAGGAACTCTTTAGCTGGTTCAATTTTCCAGAATTTGCCTTAGTTCCTGGCCTCCAACAACACTGGTTGGTGCAGACCAATCTCACCTGAAGGCTGACCCCCAGATATTCACTAAAATATGGTGTGTGCAAATGACCCTGGGCGTGGATCATGGCTGACCTCCTCAGTCCTGGAAGGTGGACCTTCACCTCAGGGCTGGCTGCAGGCGGTCTCCCCACAGCTGAGCTCACCCCACCACGTCCCCTCCTTTATGACGATGACCCACATCCAGTCCCCCATCTCCTCCTATGTCCTTGTCTATAATCTCATCCCTTTCAAATACATCCTGCAGCTTGCTCACGGAAAGATCTACCAATCGAGCTACTCCGACCGTGCTGCCCTCTACTTGAGACCCTCCTTGCCTGGCCTCCAAGGCTCACGAGGACCTGCCGGTAGCCCGTCGCCCCCTCCCTGTGCTGTTTCTCTCCCCAGGCCCATCCGTCTCACCAGCTGGCCCATCTCCCTCACACCTGCCATCCCGCATCTCCAGACTCAGGCTGCAGGAAGGACACGCGGCCCAGATCCCGGCTGCTTCCTCGGCACGTCTCTGCTCAGGGGAATGACTTTGCTCCCCTTTCTCTTTACCTCCCTTCCCAACCTCCCCCTACCAATCCCGCTACCGCTGCTCATCCCAGATCACCTCTCTGGGCGTCTCCCCTCTTTCCTAGTCTGAGTTGAGGCCCTCCTGCTCGGAGTATCTCTGCAGCCATAGTTAGCATATTGTATCTGTCTGTGAACCTCTCTGCCCTTCGTGGTCTCCCATTAACGGGGAGAAACAGTATTTAACAAACAATGGCAAGGGGGGTTCACTAAGCGATGCTTTTTCCTTGTGTGGTGACCCCTATGGACGACCTGGGGGTTTTGCAACATTGCACTGACTTTCTGCTGAGTCCTTTCCCGTTTTAATGAAATACAAATAGCTCAGTAGTTTAAGGTGTACAACATAGCACTTGGATACATGAAACTGATTACCACAATGAGCTTGTCAACACCCATCCCTTCATACAGTTAAAAAATTTTTTTCTTGTAATGAAAACTTTCAAGATCTCCTTTCCTCACAACCTTCAAATATACAACTAGGTACTGGTAACTAGTCACCACACTGCTCCTCACGTCTCCAAGGCTTCTTTGCCTGGTAACTAGAAGTTCGTACACAGCATCCATCTTCACCCATTTCCCCACCCTCTACCCTCCCCCACCCAGCCTCTGGAAACCCCAATCCATTCTCTGATTCTGTCAGTTTGGCCTTTTAGGTTCCATATGTAAGCAAAATCACACACTGTTTGTCTTTCTCTGTGTGACTGTGACTTACTTCACTTACCATAATGTCCCCAAGTCCATCTGTGTGGTCTCAGGGGCAGGATTTCCTTGTTCACTGTGGATGAATGATATTCCATTTCTCACATTTCTAAACTCATTCATCCATCAGCTTTTGTTGCCTTTTTTTTTTGGTGTCAAATCAAAAAAAAAAATCATAGCCAAAAACAATGTCAAGGAGCTCACCTCCTGTTTTCTTCTAGGAGTTTTGTGGTTTCAGGTCTTAAGTTCAATTCTTTAATCCATTTTGAGTTGACTTTTGTGTGATGTGATGTACGATCCCGCTTTATTCTTTTGCGTGTGGCTGTCCAGTTTTCCCAAAACCATTTATTAAAGAGACTATCCTCTCCCCTGTTTTATATTCTTGGCTCTTTTGCTGCAAATTCCTTGACTATATAAGCAGGGAAAAGACTTGACTTCTCTAAACATACAGCATTCCTATTACCTTTTTCATCCGGAAGTCATTTTATGGTTTTGTAACCATAGAACCTTGGGTCTATGGGAATTGTATCCAAATATTTTTTTCTTTTCTCCAACCTCGCATTTTGACTGCCTCAGGTGCCACTACAGCAAAAAAATTTCCAGAAGTCCCTGCCAGATTCAAGACGTCCATCCGTCTTCAGTCTGTCAGGCTGCAGAAGGAAGCTGCTCACTAGAGCCGCCAAGAGACAATTATTTTTTCAGATCACTAGGTCCAAGGGCACTAAAACAGGCAATCAGTTGAAACAACAGAAGAAAAAAAAAGAAAGGGATCTAAGAGTATATGCTGGACAGCTTGACTCTTAATGAAATTCGACATTGAGAGCTGTCATATACAAAGAGCAACATTTTACACGAAGGCTCCTATTTTTAAATCCCACTTATAAATAGCTTTCCACTTAGAAGGCTGCAATATAATGAGTTATAAGAAATACATGTTTGGTCATTCAGATGACCTAATATTCCCCAGGTATATCTGGTCTTTATCCACAGTTACTGCAAACATCTCAGACCCTTAAAGGTGAACGGGTGTCCTGTCAGGTTAATGGGAGACTCCTGGACCAAATCCCAAGGGCAGGGGCTGGAGGTTGAATCAGCTGATGGCCAATGATTTAGCCAATCATGACTGTGCAGTGAAGCCTCACAGACACCCCTGAGAAGATCGTGTCGCTCTTACTGGGATCCCGGCTCTCTGTGGAAAGGAGCGTGCACACTTGGAGAGCCAGGCACCTCCACCCCCGAGCCAGGCGCCAACTCCCCTAGGACAGAAGCTCCTTTAATTGGGACCTTGCACTGTGTATCTCTTCACCTAGCTGTTAATTTGTATCCTTTACAGTATCCTTTATTAAACTGGTGAACATAAGTGTTTTTCTGAGTACTGTGAGCGGCTGTAACAGATTAATAGAACCTAAGGTGGAGGTCGTGGGAACCTCCAATCTGTAACTGTAGGTCAGAAGCACCGGGAACTGCCTGGGGCTTGTGACCTGTGTCTGGAGTTGGGGGTGGAGGGCAGTCGTGTAGGACAGAGTCCCTAACCTGGGGAATCTGGTGCTGTCTCCACACAGAGTGTCGGAATGAGCTGAGTTCTTGGACACCTTACTGGAGTTGGAGAACTGCTTGGCTTGTGTTTGGGAGACCCCCCCCCCAACACACACACTGGAATCGGGTCCGGGAACCCAAAAGGAGTTATACTTTTACTGCTGTGTATAATACTACTGAATCATAAGAAAAAACACAATGGCACGAGTTTTGCCTGGAAATAATATCTTCTTATTACATTGGACTTCTCAACCGTGTTAAGAATCAGTGAACAAATTAACTGTCAAGTATCATGAGTTCCCAGAATATTGGAGGTATATAATATTATCAACCATGATTATGGCCATTAATGGAAAATACTGAAAAATATGCTTTTTTTGATGTCTTTGTGTGTGTTTGCCAATGAAGTATAAGTGCCAAATATCAGGGGGGAAATGTACTGATTCACCAGATTGAAATCCCTCAGAGGCTGAGACACATTTCCAGTGGTTTCCCATATAACTATTTTAGACCATAGTATTTCTACGGATTGGATTTGTGCCTGATCATATGATCACATGGCTTCAACCACCCAGATGCATAGGAGCAAAAATAGTAATTCCACACCAGGTTATTAATAGCTTTCCTGCATGAATCGTGTCTAAGATCTATTTGTTTTTAGAAGGGATGTTGACATGATCAGACTACAACCAATTTTAATATTTTCTTCCTAGCTTGTGCCCCTATTAGCTGCTCTCAGTTAGAATTGCCTCCTAAGTGAGTGAAGTAGCCTTCCTTAAGCACAGTCAGTTTACCCATAAAAGAGGAGCCTTTTGTGCATGTTATAGTAACAAGCTTTTTAAAGTATAAAACATTGGTATTAGATGTAGCTACTATTATTTTAGGTCTAGGGTACTAAAGCAGAAGCCAGTCGCTCAGCAGGATAAGAGATTCTGAAATAGTGATACTTACATATTACATGAGTATTAGAATCAGAAAAGACAAGTTTTTTTTTGGTGTATCATGACAATACCCTTTACCAGGGAGCATGAGGTACTGGGGCCATTATGATACAAATGTGAAGTGGGTTTTTGTGTATTTAACGGGGGTGATGAGTTGGGAAGTTTTATTTCACTTTATTCTAAATAAGCTTCCAGTTCAGGCAACAGTTCTAAACCACCGAAAATCCTTACTATTACTGAACATTATATAAACAAATTAATTGGAAATGTAGTTATAATTACAAGCCGTATTTCATTATTCAGGAGGTATGAGTTGTATGTTATTTTTGAAGACACTATTTGATGTTTTCCCAGGCTAACAGTTCAGGTTTAACATGAGTTACTGGCCAAATAACCCTTTTAAGAAGTAGCTCTGTGAAGAAATCAGACCAAAGTAAGTCTGTGTGTGTGTGCACACATGTGTGTGTGTGCTTGCAGTGTAGCAGCTGGGAGGGGAATATGTAATCTTGGTTTTGTCAGTTTTCTGTCTTCCCTTTCATCTCCCCCACTCCTCCCTGATGCCCGGCTTTTCCTAATGTCCGTATGGAGAGTTAGATATACACCCAACTCCTACCAGGTCTTATGTTCCTGCAGATGGTCAGCAGATCTTCACGTGCGATCTGATCACTTTTTAAACATGATCAAAGAAACACCCCCAACAGTGGAATCTCAAGCAGGTGGCCATAGGAGTTGGACCGGGCAGGGGTGGTTGGGAGGGATTTTAAATGGGGCTTTGAAGCACCCCTCCTAGGTTCTATGGGTCAGAGTTGAAGAATGTTAAGAACACCTCATCATTACTGTTTTTGCCTTCCACAAACCTTTGATGGACCAACCCTCAAGCAAAGCCCTTAAAAGGGATAAGCCAGAAACACTGGTTCATCTTGACCTATCATTCTTCTGTCAATAAAATATTAATAACACTCAATAGCTTAGAATGCAATTACTGGAAAAAATGACAAAGCAAAAAGCTCATTCTAGTGACAGATAAAAGTAATGTTTTAAATCAGATCAGACTGAAGCACTGACAATATTTAATAAAATGTTTCTAAGCAACAGGATAGAAGAATCACAGAGCTTCAATAGAGCTGACATTAATAGAACAAAAATGAATCCAAAAATAGCCTCATTTTCTCATAAGCAATTCAGTTTGCAAGGTAAAACAAACTCCTTTTCCAAACTCAACCCCCTGAATAATAATCTCTTTCCAAACAATGGCCCCGGTCAGCATGGAATAACCCTGTCAGTAGCACAGTGGTAATATGTGTGTGACCCCGGAGAGCAAGTGCAGAGGAGCAGCGAGGTTGCAGCGCCCTGGCTGTGTGCTAAAGCCCTCTTCAAATACAAAGGAACGCATCATCTCCCTGTTAGGCATGCTGTAGGCCCACCTAAGTGCCAGCTGTGTCACCCACTGCTACTGACAACCTAGCTTTGTGAGCAAGGAAAATTTTCTAATGAGAAATTAGACCCAAATGAATACTTAATAGATGCTAGTCTGGAAAAGAATATGTGATCTTTTCATGTCACCTTAATGTCACAAAACCAGGAATGCTTTAATACTTGTGGGTCAATTTTCCCACCACTGTGTCTTTGAAATTACAGCTTAGAAATCAGAAAGCATTCTCATCAGCTTTTCCAAGACATGAGTACACGGTGTGTGGACGTCCTTTTTTTTTTTTTTTTTTTTTGACTGTATTAACCTTTATTCTTTTTTCTTATTGCTTTTTTCTTTTAAGGTATTATTGATACACACTCTTATGAAGGTTTCACATGAATAAACAAGGTGGTTACTACATTTACCCACATTATGAAGTCCCCAACCACACCCCAATGAAGTCACTGTCCATCAGTGTACTAAGATGTCACAGATTCACTGTTTGCGTTCTCTGTGCTACACTGTTTTCCCCGTGATCCCACACCATGTGTACTAAACATAATACCCCTCAATCCCCTTCTCCCACCCCCCCACCCCCCTAACACACCCCTCCCCTTTGGTAACCACTAGTTCCTTCCTGGAGTCTCTTGAGTCTGCTGCTATTTTGTTCCTTCAGTTTTGCTTCGTTGTTATACTCCACAAATGAGGGAAATCATTTGGCACTTGTCTTTCTCCACCTGGTTTATTTCACTGAGCATGATATCCTCCAGCTCCATCCATGCTGTTGCAAATGGTAGGATTTGTTTTCTTCTTATGGCTGAGTAGTATTCCATTGTGTATATGTACCACCTCTTCTTTATCCATTCATCTACTGATGGACACTTAGGTTGCTTCCATATCTTGGCTATTGTAAAAAGTGCTGCAATAAACATAGGGGTACATATATCTTTTTGTATCTGAGAAGCTGTATTCTTTGGGTAAATTCCAAGAAGTAGGATTCCTGGGTCAAATGGTATTTCTATTTTTAGTTTTTTGAGGAACCTCCACATTGCTTTTCACAAATGTTGAACTAGCTTACATTCCCACCAGCAGTGCAGGAGGGTTCCCCTTTCTCCGCATCCTCACCAGCATTTGTTGTTCTTAGTCTTTTGGATGCTGGCCATCCTTACTGGTGTGAGGTGATATCTCATTGTAGTTTTAATTTGCATTTCCCTGATGATTAGTGATGTGGAGCATCTTTTCATGTGTCTGTTGGCCATCTGAATTTCTTCTTTGGAGAACTGTCTCTTCATAGCCTCTGCCCATTTTTTAATCGGGTTATTCGCTTTTTGGGTGTAGAGGTGTGTAAGTTCTTTATATATTTTGGATGTTAACCTCTTCTCAGATATGTCATTTACAAATATATTCCTCCATACTGTAGGATGCCTTTGTGTTCTGTTGATGGTGTCCTTTGCCGTACAGAAGCTTTTTAGTTTGAAGTAGTCCCATGAGTTCACTTTTGCTTTTGTTTCCCTTGCTCAAGGAGATGCGTTCAGGAAGAAGTTGCTCATGCTTACATTCAGGAGATTTTTGCCTATGTTGTCTTCTAAGAGTTTTATGGTTTCATGACTTACATTCAGGTCTTTGATCCATTTTGAGTTTACTTTTGTGTATGGGGTTAAACAATAATCCAGTTTCATTCTCTTGCATGTAGCTGTACAGTTTTGCCAACACCAGCTGTTGAAGAGGCTGTCATTTCCCCATTGTATGTCCCTGGCTCTTTTATCATATATTAATTGACCATATATGGTTGGGTTTATATCAGAGCTCTCTAGTCTGTTCCATTGGTCTATGGGTCTGTTCTTGTGCCAGTGCCAAATTTTCTTGATTACTGTGGCTTTGTAGTAGAGCTTGAAGTTGGGGAGCATAATCCCCCCAACTTCCTTCTCAGGATTGCTTTGGCTATTTGGGGTCTTTTGTGTTTCCATATGAATTTTAGAATGATTTTTTCTAGTTCGTTGAAGAATGCTGTTGGTATTTTGATAGGAATTGCATTGAATCTGTAGATTGCTTTAGACAGGATGGCCATTTTGACAGTATTAATTCTTTCTATCCATGAGCACGGGATGTGTTTCCGTTTATTGGTATCTTCTTAAATTTCTCTCATGAGTGTCTTGTAGTTTTCAGAGTATAGTCTTTCACTTCTTTGGTTAGGTTTATTCCTAGGTATTTTATTCTTTTTAATGCAACTGTTAATAGAATTGTTTTCCTGATTTCTCTTGCTGCTAGTTCACTGTTAGTATATAGGAATGCTACAGATTTCTGCGTATTAATTTTGTATCCTGCAACTTTGCTGAATTCAGATATTAGATCTAGTAGTTTTGCAGTGGATCCTTTAGGGTTTTTCATGTACAATATCATGTCATCTGCAAACAGGGACAGTTTAACTTCTTCCTTGCCAATCTGGATGCCTTTTATTTCTTTGTGTTGTCTGATTGCCGTGGCTAGGACCTCCAGAACCATGTTGAATAGGAATGGGGAGAGTGGGCATCCTTGTCTTGTTCCCGATCTTAAAGGAAAAGCTTCCACCTTCTCGCTGTTAAGTATAATGTTGGCTGTGGGTTTGTCATATATGGCCTTTATTATGTTGAGGTACTTGCCCTCTATACCCATTTTCTTGAGAGTTTTTATCATGAATGGATGTTGAATTTTGTGAAATGCTTTTTCAGCATCTATGGAGATGATCATGTGGTCTCTGTCCTTCTTTTTGTTGATGTAGTGAATGATGTTGATGGGTATTTGAATGTTGTACCATCTTTGCATCCCTGGAATGAATCCTACTTGATCATGATGGATGATCTTTTTGACGTATTTTTGAATTTGGTTTGCTAATATTTTGTTGAGTTTTTTTGCATCTATGTTCATCAGGGATATTGGTCTGTAATTTTCTTTCTCTGTGGTGTCTTTGCCTGGTTTTGGTATTAGAGTGATGCTGGCCTCACAGAATGAGTTTGGAAGTATTCCCTCTTGTACTCTCTGGAAAACTGTAAGGAGGATGGGTATTAGGTCTTCACTAAATGTCTGATAAAATTCAGCGGTGAAGCCATCTGGTCCAGGCATTTTGTTCTTAGGTAGGTTTTTGATTACCAGTTCAATTTCGTTGCTGGTAATTGGTCTATTCAGATTATCTGTTTGTTTCTGGGTCAGCCTTGGAAGGTTGTATTTTTCTAGAAAGTTGTCCATTTCTTCTAGGTTATCCAGTTTGTTAGCATATAATTTTTCATAGTATTCTCTCATAATTCTTTGTATGTCTGTGGTGTCTGTAGTGATTTTTCCTTTCTCATTTCTCATTCTGTTTATGTGAGTAGATTCTCTTTTTTTCTTGATAAGACTGGGTAGGAGTTTATCTATTTTGTTTATTTTCTCAAAGAACCAGCTATTGCTTTCATTGATTCTTTCTATTGTTTTATTCTTCTCGATTTTATTTATTCCAGCTCTAATCTTTATTATGTCCCTTCTTCTACTGACTTTGGGGTTCATTTGTTCTTTTTCTAGTTTCATTAATTTGAATTTAGAGTGTTCATATGGGACTGTTCTTCTTTCCTGAGGTAGGCCTGTATTGCAATATAGTTTCCTCTTAGCACAGCCTTCACTGCGTCCCACAGATTTTGTGGTGTTGAATTATTGTTGTCGTTTGTCTCCATATATTGCTTGATCCCTGTTTTTATTTGGTCATTGATCCACTGGTTATTTAGGAGCATGTTGTGAAGCCTCCATGTGTTTGTAAGATTTTTCATTTTCTTTGTGTAATTTATTTCTAGTTTCATGCCTTTGTTGTCTGAGAAACTGGTTGCTACACTTTCAATCTTTTTGAATTTACTGAAGCTGTTTTTGTGGCCTCTTATATGATCTATTCTTGAAAATGTTCCATGTGCACTTGAGAAGAATGTGTATGCTGCTGCTTTTGGGTGTAGAGTTCTGTAGATGTCCGTTAGGTCCATCTGTTCTAGTGTGTTGTTCAGTGCCTCTGTCTCCTTACTTATCTTCTGTCTGGTTGATCTATCCTTTGGAGTGAATGGAGTGTTGAAGTCTCCTAGAATGAATGCATTGCATTCTATTTCTCCTTTTAATTCTGTTAGTATTTGTTTCATATATGTAGGTGCTCCTGTATTGGGCGCATATATATTTATAATGGTTATATCTTCTTGTTGGATTGACCCTTTTTTCATAATGTAATGTCCTTCTTTGTGTCTTGTGATTTTCTTTGTTTTGAAGTCTATTTTGTCTGATACAAGTACTACAACTCCTGCTTTTTTCTCCCTATTAGTTGTATGAAATCTCTTTTTCCATCCCTTCACTTTTAGTCTGTGTATGTCTTTGGGTTTAAAGTGAGTCTCTTGTAGGCAGCATATAGATGGGTCTTGTTTTTTATCCATTCAGTGACTCTATGTCTTTTGATTGGTGTATTCAGTCCATTTACATTTAGGGTGATTTTCGATAGATATGTACTTATTGCCATTGCAGTCTTTAGATTCGTGGTTACCAAAGGTTCAAGGTTAACTTCCTTACTATCTAAGAGTCTAAATTAACTCACTTAATATGCTATTACAAACACAATCTAAAGGTTCTTTTTTTTTCTTCCTCCTCCATTCTTTATATATTAGGTATCGTATTCTGTACTCTGTCTATCCCTTGATTGACTTTGGGGATAGTTAATTTAATTTTGCATTTCCTTAGTAATTAGCTTTTCTACTTTCTTTGCTGTGGTTTTATTACCTCTGGTGACAGCTATTAAACCTTAGGAACACTTCCATCTATAGCAGTCCCTCCAAAATACACTGTAGTGATGGTTTGTAGGAGGTAAATTCTCTCAGCTTTTGCTTATCTGGAAATTGTTTAATTCCTTCTTCAAATTTAAATGATACTCTTGCCGGATAGACTATTCTTGGATCAAGGCCCTTCTGCTTCATTGCATTAAATACATCATGCCACTCCCTTCTGGCCTGTAACGTTTCTGTTGAGAAGTCTGATGATAGCCTGATGGGTTTTCCTTTGTATGTGATCTTATTTCTCTCTCTGGCTGCTTTTAATAGTCTGTCCTTATCCTTGATCTTTGCCATTTTAATTACTATATGTCTTGGTGTTGTCTTCCTTGGGTCCCTTGTGTTGGGAGATCTGCACACCTCCATGGCCTGAGAGACTATCTCCTTCCCCAAATTGGGGAAATTTTCAGCAATTACCTCCTCAAAGACACTTTCTATCCCTTTTTCTCTCTTCTTCTTCTTCTGGTACCCCTATAATGCGAATATTGTTGCGTTTGGATTGGTCACACAGTTCTCTCAATATTCTTTCATTCTTAGAGATCCTTTTTTCTCTGTGCCTCAGCTTCTTTGTATTCCTCTTCTCTAGTTTCTATTTCATTTATCATCTCCTCCACCGTGTCCAATCTGCTTTTAGTACCGTCCATTGTGCTCTTTAATGATTGGATCTCCAACTGGAATTCATCCCTGAGTTCTTGAATATCTTTCCACACCTCCATGAGCATGTTAATGATTTTTATTTTGGACTCCCTTTCAGGAAGGGTCATGAGGTTGATGTCATTTATATCTTTCTCAGGAGTGGTATTAATAATTTTACTGTGAACCAGGTTCCTTTGGCGTTTCATATTTGTATATGGCGCCCTCTCGTGCCCAGAAGCTCTACTCCCGGGAGCTGCTCAGCCCCTGAAGCGATGTCGGGGGTCGCAGGGGAGTGGTATTGGTGCCTGGGGGGAGGAAAGAGCTGTTTCCTGCTTCCTGGCTGCTATGCCTGTCTCCACTGTCTGATCCAGTGGGCCAAGCACACTGTTATAAGCCTCTGTGCTTTGCATTTGTAGTTGCTGTAGACAGATCTTCCCTCTGGCTGGCCTAATGCCAGGGTAAGGTTTGCTGGTTTGCGAACCAGGTGGGGCTGGCCGGGAGAAAGGCGCAGTAGGCTGTGTATCACAGAGGGGGTCCTTGGAGCTGTGTAGGCAGCCAGGGAGCTGGAGCACCTGAAGATCATCTAAGGAGGAAGATTTCTTTTTCCTCCTTAAATATGAGAGTCTATTTGGCAAAGCTCCCAACCTGCTGGGCAGAGTGCACCTGGACAATT